>OZ018333.1:115847019-116072019 GCA_963969495.1 Ceratothoa steindachneri | reverse complement strand
TCATTTAGTCTCTCTTATTAGGTGACGAGGTGTGAAAGAGCCGCTCTTCTACCTCGCCCCTTGTTGACTCCTTTCTCCAAACTCCCCCTTTCCCCTCAGAGTCGGGCATACAAATACTCGTTATTCTGTAATTCGAAGAGTCCAGCCTGCACCTCAAGGCCGTCCTTATCGTCTCGTCCCGTGAGCGTTCATCAGACAGCAGACTTTCTCAGCCGTGATTCTACCCAAGTCAATCGGTAGCTTCTGTGAACGGCAAGTCTTTGAATTTTCGCAACAGTCTCCCTTCGTTTAATCGAACCGAAGAAAATCTCCATCGATTACCTTTGAGGAAAAGAAGATTCCTCTTTCCATGGAATTACGAGAATTCCCACTTTTCCCGTCGAACATCATCTTTGAAGTTTGGCTATCTTCATCGGAAGGTTGGTTCGGATCGTGCCCCACTTGCCTCATCGGATCGTTCTCCACTCGCCTCATCGCAAGAAAGGCGTTACATCGAAGTCATCGACCCGTAAGACTGAAACCTCCTCCATTATTAGTATTTTCAAGTTCGCCCTTTTGATCTGAGCCTAGTTACATTAATCAATTAATTCCATTTGAGAATTCCTCCTCATAATAATTATCTAGACACTATTTCAATTTAAATAATCCCCTTCTTCCACTTTTTAATTCTTATTTTGATCTTTGTAAATAAAATTATATTTTGTTGTTTCATCTTTAACTAACCTTAAACGATACTCTCGGCCTATTCAAGTAAATTTTGCCAACCATTTATGCACCGTCTGATTATTGAGGATTTGAGACCCAACGCCTCAAGTTTGACCTCCTGGTCGGTCGTTAATCCCTGCGAACAGTCCTTCAACGGTTCGCGTTGCAGTAGGCGATTAAGTCACCCCCACCCTGCCACATAATGTAGGAGTAGTGTATGGTATAGAGTTGTTGTACCACAACAGTACCATTCGAGGTTTCTTCCTGGCTCTCGGCTCGAATTAAGAGCAGGAGGTTGACATTTAGCTCGTGGAGCGACAGTTTATTGATCTAAATGCGATAGAGATTCGATCGGGGCCGTTGTGAGGACTCTTCGTTTGTGACAACCCAGTGGGGTCCAAGCATGAAGAATAGAATTAGGTGGTAGACAAAAACCTAAGATGAATGGAAGGTTATGTCCAGCATCGCGTAGAACCTCCGCATAAAGACGGCTGGATTGCGATATTTTGCTTCGAACCCTCCTGCGGGCCTCCCTGATGTCTAGGCTACGTGAAAGAACGTCTTTCTCAAACTGGTACACCAGGCAGGTCTTGTCCGCTGCTCCTGAGCCTCACCGCAAATGGGGCAACGATAGGTTTTGCTACATACGAGTATACCTTCATGGTGGGTGGAGCCGCAATTAACTCATGTACGTGCATCCCGAAATGGAAGACCCGCGTCCAAACAAATAGCAAATAAAGCAGCGCCTTGCTGGGATTCGGAGAGATCTATCATTCATAGTTCGTAGTTCAAACGGCAGGATTAATGTGGTGTGTATATGGGTAGAGCCGAATGGTTTGTTACCCTAAAAACATTGATCTTGGGATGAGGGGTAAAAGAATATGGGCAAAAAAAAAAAAGACATTTCGAATCTCATGTTGCGTACGAGACCTTCACGGCAATTTCTTCTTCGCCACGAGCCAACAGACGGCGTGGTTCACCGCAACGAGATTCAAAGGCATCGTTCAAATCTAAAACTTGGGTTTACAAAGCAGTTAGACTTAGATTTTATTACTATGAATTGAGAATAGTTCAGCTCAGGATATACTTCGCTGGCAAAGGAATCTAACGAGCGAGGATAATTAGCCTGGACTGTTCTAAAGGGTTCGTTGCGAGACTATTATTGAAGAGGAGACGACGCTAGAAGTAGCAGAGGGAGGGAATTGGAGACGTGATTTACCCCTAAGTTAGCTAAAAGTAACCACAAGGAGACTTCACCAGCCACTAAGGACCTCTAAATGGAAAGGCACTATACCAGCGATGAAAGAGCTAGTCTCCTAGCGGCCCGAGGTATCACAAGGGCACCAGGGGGCAGCACTGGACCACATAATTGACTTTATTTTAGCTCATAGGTGAAAAGTGGTCCGATTGACTATCAGCGAGAGCCAAATCGGCCTCCCGTTTGCCACCAAACCATCCTGTAAAAAAAAAAAAGTGTTGCCACCTGAAGAGGGATGCTCAACCTCCAGAAGACGGAGGGGGAGGCATACAGGGTATCCATGTACGGTCAATATGGGGGGAGGGGAGGGGTAGACCCTGAGTTGGGGAACAAGGAAGAGTATATAATAGGAAGGGAGGAGTCAGGCGGACAAAAGTGCGGATTGATCCCCCTGTTCAAAGGGCAGGAGGCCGGCCGCGGTGAGCCCTAAAGGATTCCGCCGGCAAGGACGGGGTAGAGCGCGCAATCGCTCTCACCAGAAGAGGGGGAGAGGGGTAATAAATAGCTGCTATTTTAACAGTTGCCACTTAACTATCCCGAAAGCACTCCTTGGAGTGGCCACGGGGTGTAGAAGTCCGCTCCTGGACAAAAAGGATAAAAACACCAAAACAGCGAGAAAATATATTTATGCCAATAAACAGGAGTATGGGGGGAGGGGGGCAGAGAGACTGGGGTATCCTGCCGATCGTAGGTTAGTCATCGAGGACGGAGTCGAGCCAATCCTCGAGGTGCTCCACCTCCGTTTTGGAGACGAGCGGGGGCAGGGGAGTTCCCTCAGGGGCGCTTGGTGTGGCTTCGTCTAGGTCAATGAATGGGGTAGGATTGGATGGAGTAGCGGGGGTAGGATTGGATGGAGTAGCGGGGTTAGGGGGGATAGTGGGGGTGGGGCGCTGTTGCGGAGGGGGGGCGGCAGTTGGTGGCTTGGAGAGGCCGAAATCGAAGCCGCCCTTCGGTCGAGGGGCTTCATCCGGGGTCCGTTGAGGAGAGGGCGCTTTCTGTGGAGGGGTAGCCGACTCCTCTCGACTCGGGGGCGTCTCGACCCCGGCGAGGTCAGCCAAGTCGAGGACGAGCTCGGAGAGCGACGGGTCGCCTCCCTCCGGTGCCAACTTCAGGGCGGCGCCCACGCTGTCCCGCCCGACCTGGTCTTCGGCCCTTCCCTCCAGGGAGTCATCTGCTGCGGGCGCCTCCTCCTCGTCCTGGAGGCTCAACTTGAGGGACTCGAGGACCTTGAGGTTGAGCTCGAGGTCAGTCACGAACTCGCGGTCGGGCTGGAAGCGACGCCGGCACCGCTCCGCGTCTCCCCGCATCATCGCCACCGCCGCCCCCTGCGGGAGGAATTTACACATCCTTAAGACCCAGGTGATAAAGCAAGGGGAGAGTGGGTACCAGTAAGTACACTAGAGGCATTTTGGAAAGAGGGTGGGGGTGACTCATCGGAGGGAAGGTGATTTTTTTTTTTGTAGAGCCCATCTGGCAACTGCCCACTAGGGCATAAGTCGCAGGAAACACGACAGCCTAGAACTAGGATACTTTAAATTAGGAAGCAATCTCCGGCATCGTGGAGAGGTCCCCCTCACCCCGGTGCAGGAGCGTGCAACCTACAAAGAAAACAATAACAAAGCAAAAAAAAAGAACCTTAAATAAAGGGAAGAAGCTCGGCCTCCCCTAAAAAGTCCACCAGTCAATGTGCACGCACTCGTCCCGAGTATAAGGGACAGGCAGTAGCGGCCTCGCTCATCCCGGTACCGGGACAGGTAACGTGCGCGGAGATCGCCTAGACTGGGACATTCAACAAGAATGTGACGAACAGTCTGGGGGACAACGCAGTCTTCACAGTAGGGCGCTGGCGAGCGCTCCATCAAATGGCCGCACTCGCGCTAAGCACCACCAGGGCGTGCTCTCGGGCGGCAGCGGCCCAGAAAATGATATTTGAATGGGAAAGTGATCACTACCATGGACCACCCCCCACCCAAAATCAGGCTGTGTATCCGGAGAGCACAAAGATAGATCGAGGCAAGAAAATGAAGCGGTTCTCGGGCAGTGATGCGTAAACTAATCCACATTTATGACACCCATCTCAAGCTCGTGGATCAGGTCGGGGATTAATCGAGTAGTCTCCCCAGAGGGGGTGTCTACCGTTTAGATCTCCGAGCAAGAGAAATAGCCTAGGCAATAATACCACTACGCGGCGGAAGTCCCCCGCGTCGGAGTCCGCTAACGGTGAAATGTAGGCGGAAATAACGGTATACCTCCTATCCAGGTGCAGCTGCACAGCCACTGCATAAAAGGAGGTATCTAAAGAGAAAGGAAGAACGGAGACATCATGCCGGGTGTAAATGGCGCATCCTCCTGCCCGGACCCCATCCCGTGGTGGTGGGGTCGCAAAACCCTTATACCCCGGGAGGGCGGGCAGGGGGCACGCGCCCAGCATTGTCTCCTCCAAAAAGATAGCTAACGGGGAACGGGATGAGACGAGCCTCCGCGGCAATTCCATTGGAGGAATACAAAGTAAGGCAGTAGCCCTATCAACAGCGCCCCGGGCGATGGACGTCACGAAACGAAGAATATCCATGGCGCGAGTAAGACCCCCCGAGGCTGAAAATAGCTCGTTTGGTCAAACAAACTTAAAATTCTATCTTTTCCTGCATGTGTCATTCAAAGGTCTCTCCCATTGTGTTCAGGTGTGTCGAGATGGAAGTGAAAAGAATCGAGATCTCTGCCCTCCTGCGCGCGAGCCACAACAAGGCCGATAGCGCCAAGCGGCTCAACGTCAGTCGGATGACCGTTCACAGAGTCGCGGAGATGCTCAAGAACGGGTAAGACCTCAAAGATCGACCCCTCGTCCAGGAAGACCTCAAGTTGTCAACCATTTGGCTGCGAGAAAGGGCTTCGAAAGTGCTCAGATCAAAATGCCTGCGCCCCGGTGTCCAGAGCCGCCAAGGAGGATGACGGCAAGAGCTTGAGGTGCCTTTGGTCACCGACCGTATGCGAGAACAACGCCAGGAGCGCTGTGGTCACCTTTCAACGACTTGAAGCCTCTTTTTCTGAAAACGCCTTCCCCGTCGATCCGGTTATCAACAACAAGAATGACCGCGTGGTAAACTGGGCACGAAAGTCCTGTCCTGGGTGAGAAAGATCACGAAGAAAGTGGACTAAGTGTTTCAGTAGTAAGGTGCCCCGGCACACAGGGCCAAGACAGTGCAAGAGTGGTTGGGGTCGAATATAAACTTATGCTCGAAGGAATTTTGCTACCACAGTAGTCGAACTTCAATTCCCTCGACTGCAGCGTGTGGGCGCGAGCCGAGAGCAAGGGCTGCAAGATCCGGCACAGCAGCGTCAACGAACTGAAGGTCCTCTGACACCGGGTGTGGGCAAGCATAAGGAAGGACTTTGTCCGCAACATGTGCGCGGCCTTCAGAACTCGCCTCCTAGGAGCGCATGCTTGACTCCGAGGGTGGCCACATTTATTAATATTACAATTTAAACACATATTCATGTGTTAAAACAATAAAAATGTGGCTAACTGCATCAAAACGATCATTGTATACTAGGTTAGAGAGCGCCATAACGAGTGTAACAAGACTCTTTTGCAATACCCGGTAAATGTCTCATTGGTTAGGCGTTGGTCGCAAACATGACCAAGGAAACGGTGCGATTCAACCACTTCAAGGCGTACCCCATTAAGAAACAAGTCTGGGTCAGGAAGGGGCCGTGGATGGCGGCAGAAGTGCACCACCTTAGTCTTGGCCAAGGAAAACCGAAACCTGTGCGCTTCGGCATAGCGAGAGACGCGGTTCAATGCCTGTTGGAGTCGATGCTCCAGAGTTGGCATCTGGGCCGCGCCAAAAGAGATCGAAAGGTCGTCCACGTAGAGCGTAGCGAGAACATCTTCCGACAGCACCGAGGTGATGCCGTTGATGCTCAGGGCAAAGAGTGCGACACTGAGGACACTTCCCTGCGGGACACCCTCTTCCTGCTCCTTTGGGCCGGAGAGGGCTCCCCCCACCCGTACGCGGAATCGACGATCTCGCAAAAATTCAGATATAAACATTGGGAGGCGTCCCCTCGCCCCCATCGTGTGGAGAGTCTCCATGGTACCGTACCGCCACGAGGTATCATAGGCCTTCTCCAGATCAAAAAACACCGTGGCGTAGTGCTGTCTACGAAGGAAAGCCTCGCAGACGGCATTTTCCAGTCGAAGCAGAGCATCCGACGTGGAGTGGAACTTGCGGAAGCCGCACCGTGCAGAAGACAGATGGCCTCCGCTGTCCAGGAAAAAGGCTAATCTAACATTTACCAATTTCTCCATCAACTTGCACACACAAGAGGTTAGAGAGATTGGGCGGAAACCGGTCGGAGTAGAGTGATCTCTCCCCGGTTTGCGAAAGGCAAGCACAGTAGCGATTCGCCAGGAGTCTCGGAGGAGACCCTCCATCCAGATCCTGAGGGACTGTTCCACTTTAAAAAGCCTTACAACACAACCACCAGACCCACTCCACAACCCAATGATCCCCTTTCTTTATCATCTCGGCTATTATACCATCAATTCCAGCACATTTTTCATAACTCTCACACCACTAATTGCCTCTTGCCAAGTTATTAGTTTCATACCCAGATACAAGGGAAGGTTCGCACCCTTGAACCTAATAATATTCACATTCACTTCCAAACTCAGATTATAATACTCATTAAAGCACTCTCACCATCTACAAACGTCCACATCCCTCATAAGTACAAGCTATTCAATTCTTAATGTTCTCACTTCCTGCTCCCATTCAGAATACCATTCACCTTCTGGGAAAATGTTCCATTTTTTCTCTTTCTCAGATAAATCACTCATTTCACTTGTTTTCTCTTTCTAATGTGCATGTGTGTCAATCTTCTGAGCATGTTCATCAGCACAATTAAGCATTTGCAAGTTCACATCCCATTTCCACTCCAATATTACACAATGACATTCGACCATTCAACATTTCACTTTCCCTTTCTAGGTGTAGCAGACCCACAATCGTCTTTGCACTATATATTACACCTAGCTTAATTTACTCCACATTTGCTCTCGTTGTCACGTTTAGACTATTAAAATTCAGAACCAAGATACCCAGGGATCTCTTTTTTCCACTCACCTCCCATTCCTGGCAATGCACCTTCACATATAGGAATAGATTTAATTTAACATGAGACGGTGCACATCAGTGGTAAAAAAACATTTAACCACGCCACTCCATTTCTTCAAGCTGTCATTACATTCAGGCATCCACACCAATGCTCCTGGTGCAAGGTCCAACCCATAGACAGACCAGTAGCCTCGATGATTTTCACTGGCACGACGAGATCCTCCCAGAAAGGGACCAACCACCATGTCCTTGGTGACAGCAGGTCAAGTTGTCTTTCTGGCTGAGGTTGATGCAACCCATTTGCGACATGGGAGGGATCCTTCTTGTGGGTGGATGTTTATTGGAATGGCGTCGAAGAGATTGGATTGGAGGACCTGCTGTGTTAGCCGAGCGTGTATCGGTGGGAGGGTGGGGGGTTTCGACGTGAGGTTTTGAGTTGTTTCGTTAATTGGGTGCTCAGTTGGCTAACCAGGGCACTATAGTGCTTGTTGTTTCCATGAAGGGAGCAGAGAGATTAACAACATCCTGGGCGAGTCCTGCCAAGAGAATAGGTGCTGAGTTTGCTAGTAGTCGAACCTGGTCCCCCCCCCACGGAAAAGGGCAAATATGCATGGTCATACACAGGTGGGGGCCTGGGTCCCTCAGACACTCACTCGAGCATTCAACAGGAGGGAAGAAGGGTGCAGCCTCCTCTCGCATTGGCCCTTTTGTGACGCGTTAAGAGTGTGGCGAGAGGGGCTCAGGAACCCCATCAGAGGCGAGTGTGTGATTATGTGGGTGTTGGATGCCTTCGAATGGGCTCCCTGTGAGTGCTCGGTGTGTTGGTGCCAACATCATGTAGCACTTAGCAACACATAGGTGATATGTGGGGGTCATTCTAACTCTCACGTCACACGGGAAAACCAAATCCCCAGGGAGGACTTACCGGGAGGGCGTCGGCGGGGATCCTCAGCTGCTCGTATAAGGGGATCGTGGCAAGAGCATCCACGAGGGAGGCTACCTTAAGGGCGCCCAGGCCATGGCGCGCCAGATGGGCAGGGTCCTCGTGGCCCCATGACATCTCCCCCCTCAAGTGCAGGAAGCCAGCCCCACTGGAGTTCTCTAGGAGAAGAAGAGTTAAGACAGACGATTAGGGGTACATTGAGTTAGTTCCCCAAGGGAAATTTCCCCCCGCAAGTGTTTAGTAGGTCTGAGATCCAGAGATGCGCTCCTCGTCTGGAGTGTGGTGGGAGTAGAGGGGATGGGGGGGGCTCAGCTCCACAAAAGGGAGTACAAGTGGTATTTTGAAGTACCAGGAGACTGCTCCTGAAAGGATTAATTAGAATTTTCTATATGACCTCTACCTTGACCTTGTTTATCCTTGGTCATGTCAACATCCTGCCTATCTCCGACCCCCTTCAACATACTTCTGCTTTACTTTAAACACAATACCCCTGCCTCCCCAGGATGAGCCTCCTTGAACCAGATCACTCAGCCCCCCACCCCCCAGGATGAGGAAGTCGAGCCGCCTTGAACCAGATCACTCAGCCCCCCACCCCCCAGGATGAGGAGGTCGAGCCTCCTTGAACCAGATCACTCAGCCCCCCACCCCACCCCAGGATGAGGAGGTCGAGCCTCCTTGAACCAAATCACTCAGCCCCCCCCCCAAGGATAAGGAGGTCGAGCCTCCTTGAAACAGATCACTCAGCCCCCCCCACCCCAGGATGAGGAGGCGAGCCTCCTTGAACCAGATCACTCAGCCCCCCACCCCAGGATGAGGAGGTCGAGCCTCCTTGAACCAGATCACTCAGCCCCCCACCCCACCCCAGGATGAGGAGGTCGAGCCTCCTTGAACCAGATCACTCAGCCCCCCCCCCAAGGATAAGGAGGTCGAGCCTCCTTGAAACAGATCACTCAGCCCCCCCCCACCCCAGGATGAGGAGGTCGAGCCTCCTTGAACCAGATCACTCAGCCCCCCACCCCAGGATGAGGAGGTCGAGCCTCCTTGAACCAGATCACTCAGCCCCCCACCCCACCCCAGGATGAGGAGGTCGAGCCTCCTTGAACCAGATCACTCAGCCCCCCCCACCCCAGGATGAGGAGGTCGAGCCTCCTTGAACCAGCTCACTCAGCCCCCCACCCCCCAGGATGAGGAGGTCGAGCCTCCTTGAACCAGATCACTCAGCCCCCCCCCACCCCAGGATGAGGAGGTCGAGCCTCCTTGAACCAGATCACTCAGCCCCCCCCACCCCAGGATGAGGAGGTCGAGCCTCCTTGAACCAGCTCACTCAGCCCCCCACCCCCCAGGATGAGGAGGTCGAGCCTCCTTGAACCAGATCACTCAGCCCCCCCCCCACCCCAGGATGAGGAGGTCGAGCCTCCTTGAACCAGATCACTCAGCCCCCCACCCCCCAGGATGAGGAAGTCGAGCCGCCTTGAACCAGATCACTCAGCCCCCCACCCCCCAGGATGAGGAGGTCGAGCCTCCTTGAACCAGATCACTCAGCCCCCCACCCCCCAGGATGAGGAGGTCGAGCCTCCTTGAACCAGATCACTCAGCCCCCCCACCCCAGGATGAGGAGGTCGAGCCTTCTTGAACCAGCTCACTCAGCCCCCCACCCCCCAGGATGAGGAGGTCGAGCCTCCTTGAACCAGATCACTCAGCCCCCCCCCCACCCCAGGATGAGGAGGTCGAGCCTCCTTGAACCAGATCACTCAGCCCCCCCCACCCCCCAGGATGAGGAGGTCGAGCCTCCTTGAACAAGATCACTCAGCCCCCCCCACCCCAGGATGAGGAGGTCGAGCCTCCTTGAACCAGATCACTCAGCCCCCCCCACCCCTGGATGAGGAGGTCGAGCCTCCTTGAACCAGATCACTCAGCCCCCCCCACCCCCACCCCAGGATGAGGAGGTTGAGCCTCCTGGAACCAGATCACTCACCCCCCCCCCCCCCCCCCCCAGGATGAGGAGGTCGAGCCTCCAACCAGATCACTCAGCCCACCCCACCCCCACCCCAGGATGAGGAGGTCAAGCCTCCTTGAACCAGATCACTCAGCCCCCACCCCCCAGGATGAGGAGGTCGAGCCTCCTTGAACCAGATCACTCAGCCCCCCCCCCTACCCCAGGATGAGGTCAAGCCTCCTTGAACCAGATCACTCAGCCCCCCCCACCCCAGGATGAGGAGGTCGAGCCTCCTTGAACCAGATCACTCAGCCCCCCCCCACCCAAAGGATGAGGAGGTCGAGCCTCCTTGAACCAGCTCACTCAGCCACCCCACCCCCCAGGATGAGGAGGTCGAGCCTCCTTGAACCAGCTCACTCAGCCACCCCCCACCCCAGGATGAGGGGGTCAAGCCTCCTTGAACCAGCTCACTCAGCAACTCCCCACCCCAGGACGAGGGGGTCAAGCCGCCTTACAAAAAAAGTAATAATAATAATCCTTGTTGATACTCACGGGACTTGAGCAGGGCCTCACTGAAGTCCTCACCCATGAGGTAGTCCTCCCCCTCGGAGATGTCAGCCTCGGGGTCGGGGGGCTGCTCCTCATAGCGGACCCAGTTGCTTATCACCTCCCTCCGCCGGTATTTTGGGGGCTGAGGGAGCTCCTTGGGTAGTGCCTCCGTCTCCTTCGACTCCATGATGCGTACTGGGGTAGGGGAAGGGGGAGAAATTAGGGTACCACCACCATGATGTCAGCTGCGTGTCATATAGGGCTATCAAACATGGCTCCACCCACATGTAAAATGGGCAGAGAGAGGGAACAGGGGAGGATGGGGGGGCGGTGTCCGGCTCTCGTAAAAAAATCACATTATAAATTACCTGGGAAGGATTGGGGGACCCACCAGCCCTGATTTGCGGTAAGGAACCCTAAGCATACCATCATGGTGCCCACGAATGAGCCAAGTAGAAACACTGCAAAAAAATAAATAATAACCTAGGGAGTACCCACCGATGAGGGAATAACCACTAAAGAAAGAAAAATGACAATATGAGCAGCAGGGCCTGGAAGAGCCCCGCTGACTTCAAACAGAGGGGATACGCCGTGGAAGTCTACCCTCTTACCAGCATAGACAAGTAGGCTCTCAATAGGACACAAAACTGTCATTTCCTGAAATACTGACCACCGCGCCCGCGCCAAGCACCACCGGGGTGGGCTCTCGGGCGGCAGCGGCCCAGAAAATGATATTTGAATGGGAAAGAGATCACTACCATGGACCCCCCCTCCCCACCCAAAATCAGGCTGTGTATCCGAAGAGCACAAAGATAGATCAAGGCAGGAAAATGAAGCGGTTCTCGGTCAGTGATGTGTAAACTCATCCACATTTATGACACCCATCTCAAGCTCTTCGATCAGGTCGGCAAGGACTTGTCCCCTGGGATTTATGGAGTAATCTCCCCAGAGAAGATGCCTGCCGTTCAGATCTCCAAGCAAGAGAAAGGGCCTCGGCAACCGTGCCACGACGCGGCGGAAGTCCCCCGCGTCGAAGTCGGCTGACGGTGGAATGTAGGCGGAAATAACAGTATACCTCCTATCCAGGTGCAGCTGCACAGCTACTGCCTGAAAGGAGGTATCTAAAGCGAAGAGAAGAACGGAGACATCATGCCGGGTGTAAATCGCACATCCTCCCGCCCGACCCCCATCCAGTGGTGGTGGGGTCGCAAAACCCTTATACCTCGGGAGGGTGGGCAGGGGGCATGCGCCCAGCAGGGTGTCCTTCAAAAAGATAGGTAACGGGGAACGGAACCAGACGAACCTCCACAAATCCTCCCAGTTGGCCCGGAGTCCGCGCAATTCCATTGAAGGAATATGCCCTCCAGACCTAGCTCGGAGGAGATGCGGGTGCCTTCTTCGAAGAAAAGACCCTCGGGAATGGCCGTACGCTTCCCGGAGGCAAAACTTCGGGCGCGGTTGGCCGGACAATGCGCTGTCGTCTTCGAGGCCTTATCGGGAGAGGTTGGGCTTGCCATGCGAGTGTTTTCCTTCCTCCGCCTCGAAACCTTTCGCGGGCGGGCCAGCTTCGGAGGCGGTGGTCGTGTTTTTGGAGGATCCCGCCTCTCCCAGTCGTCCGGTCCAGCCTGAGGGATGGGGGAGCTAGAGGCCGAAACTCCTTTGGTGCTGCCCCCCTTACGGCAGACAGATTTAGCAGTACCCGAAGACGGCCTCATGACCACCTTCGGGGGATTTGCCTCTTGAGAATATAAAGAGTCGGTGGAGGCGCCCAGCCATTTACGGGAAACGGTTGCGTAAGGAGGGAGGGAGGGGGAGCGTGGGTTTAGCCGAGGCTGGGTGTAAATAATTTGTGCCCCCAGCTCTACTAAGGGGTGAGTAGAACCCGCAAAAGGATTCCGAATGAGCGTGGAGACGACCCTGCTTGTAGGCTTGGAGGTTCCAGGAGCAGAGGTTTTGCGTTTTTTAAATTGCGGCATAGGACATCCCAGGCAGCGTCGGATGCGCCAGGACCAAGTCCTTAGCCTGGCGAAATGCGAGACGACCCGCAACTTCACCAGCCAGAATTTCCTTCTCAGGAGATACGCACCACATTGCTTCGAAGCAGTGTGCGGCTCTCCGCAATTGACACACTTGACCACACACGATTTAGACTATCGTGTTCGGCCTTGGAGCAACTTACACAGACTTCGGGTGACCCCAACTTTGCACGTCTACATGAGTAGAGCACCTCCGCGGCAGTGGTAGGAATGCCTTGACGCGGTAGCGATGCCAACCGACACCCACCGACTCAGGAAACTTGTCACAGTCGAACGTGACGAAGAGTGTAGGGGTGGGTCTCGAGGCCACCCTCTTGTACTCTCTTCTTACCCTCGACCTATAAGCGCTCCTTGATCGGTCATCTCTTCGGGTGGTCTTCTAAGGAATACGTCACGAGTCACCTCAAATACCCCCCCACCCCTGACAAAATCCATGGCAGAGTGCGGAGTCACATTCACTCGTGAGCCATCGAGGGTCCGAGGAACACTCCTCATGTCGCCTGGGCGAGTTCTCCTTCTTTCGCCAGAAGGGTCTCTCCCTCCCGCCCGAGAGACCTCCGGGTCTCTCGCCCCCTAATTAATGGGGCTGTGACCTTTGTACATTAGTAAAGCAAACAATGCGGAAAAGGTCGAAGCCAGCAGCTCGGAACGCCGACCAGCCTCTGGATGAGGGGGGGTCCGACGTCATCGAGGCCCAACTCACCTATCTGCAACTTTCGTCGTCTCTCCACCCGAGGGAGCCTCGGGGCCGGACGTACCAGTAATGTCCCGGTCACCTTGCGAAACGGCAGGGGACCCAGCCGTCCCCGAGCCACCCCTAGGCTCCAAAGCCCCTCTTCTGGTACAGTCCTTAAGCCTAGGCAAAAGGTTGAAGAGATATTCGTAGGAAAAAAGGAAGGGTCAGAAGGAACGAGGAGGGAGCCCTCCCCCTCCACTTCCCACAGTTCCAGTCAACCCACTAATGGGTACCACCTAATAATTTTCACTTTGGACGGGTGGACGTGCAGCTTTCCCAGGGCCAAGGGTAACAGGATGTCCCCTGCGGGTCCTTGGTATGTGAATTCTGCACATTTAGGACATCAATCCACAGCTCTTGAACCAGCTCCACTAGGCCCTGGTCCATGTAGTCCCATCAGAGGGGTTGCCTACCATTCAGTTCCCTGAGAGGGAGAAAGGGCCTCGGCAACCATGTTACAACTGGCTGATGGGGGAAATATAGAGTATACCCCCCTCCCCTTGGGTGCAGCTGGACTCCTGCCACCCTGCCCCAAGAGAGATGTGGACAGGCGGGGTAGGGGGCACAGACGTCATATTCCGATCGGGTATGAATTGCACCCCCCCCCCCACTTGCCCAAATCATGTCGTGAAACCTATATTTCTTGGGAGGGTGGAAGAAGATGGGGAGTGAAACTCCTCCGCACCGTGAAGAGGGTCCGTACCCTGGAAAGGTAGAACCCCCAGCAGAAAGGCAAAAGGGCACAAGAACAAACAATCTATGTTGCCTGTAGGCAGTGGCGGTGAGGTTGAATCTCCCTAGTAGAGATGGGACGATTCCCCCAAAATTTGCGATTCTGATTCCTTCACAAAATAGAATATTGATTCATAATTCCTTCCGTGTAATAGTAATACTCAATACTTCAATAATAATTAATAAAGTTAGTTGTTACATAAACTAAATAGAATATAGTAAACAAATAAATGTAAGATGAGCATTGAGCCTAAGTTTACAGAGTATCTGCTATGGAAGGTTTTGCCACTTCTCTAGTCTACATAGGTGGCCCCCACCCCCCTTCCCCGCTGTGTGGCCAATACTCAATAAGCCCTCCCTGGATCAAGGCACTCTTTTGGCCGAGAACATGCATCAATCACTCTCCCCCCCTCCCTCTCTCTCAAGACCCAGCTAAACAGTGTCTCCCTCCCATGAACAATGAGCTCCCTCTCAAGACCCACCTAAACAGTGTCTCCCCTCCTCCTCCTCCTCTTCCTGTGAGGCTGAGTGAGATGCACCAATCGCCTGCCCTAATCCTCCTCTACCAGGCCAATTATCCTCTTACCAGGCTCATACTCGATCTCATTATCAGCAAAGGCCACATTACTCTTGGGTGGGGCTGCACAAGGGGGGTGTTTCCCCCTCCCCTGCTCTCTGCTGGTGGGGGCATCCTGCCGACGACGGTCGCTTCTCCTTTGGGAGTCATCCGCCCGACGCGGCATCCCATTTGCATGCTGATTGGTGGGAGGTGCTGGAGCTGTCATTGATGTCACCTTCCCATAGGAAGGGGGGTCTGCATTGGGTGCTACACCCCCCTGCCCCATCTGTGTTGTTTCAGGAGCCACTTTTGGGCAGGAGGGGACATAGTCTGCCAAAAAAAAGAGAGAGGTGGTGATGTGGAGGGAAAACAAGATCCAGGACTGTAGTTGAACGCGAAAGAGATGAACAAGTTTTAGGTTTTATCATTAAAATATTTCCTATAAGACTTAAGTTTGTTCTTCCACCGTACAAGTACAGCCGCAGCAAGAAGACACATCAAAATTTGTAGGAAATTAGA
The DNA here is from genome assembly GCA_963969495.1 of Ceratothoa steindachneri. Taxonomy (NCBI): domain Eukaryota; kingdom Metazoa; phylum Arthropoda; class Malacostraca; order Isopoda; family Cymothoidae; genus Ceratothoa; species Ceratothoa steindachneri. Next base: position 116,056,929 of record OZ018333.1, on the reverse strand, counting down.
TAGATGCAATATAAGTAAAATAACGAGGAATAAATAGCAATGTTATATATGTCCGCAACAATCAGCAAGAATTAACAAAATTTGCCAAAACATGTAACATCAGCAATCAGCTGAAGTTGTGTGAAATTTACAGCACCACCAAAACTGATACAGGAGGCTCAGTGGCCCATTGAGATAGGGTGTCTATTTGTTTGGTGATTTTGAATTCAAGGACTTTTTAAAAAATAATCAAGGATGGGTTTTAGCCTTTTTTCCCCCCTTTAAATTAAAAAAAGTGCAATAAACATTATGGGACATTGATGAAGGTGAAGTATTTAAGGGAATAATGGGTTATAAGCAAAGCATAATCAAAATCAACTCACCAGTGCAAAAAAAGGTATCCAAGCGACAGTCACACAAGTATAGCGAGCATCCATCATAAAATACAATGCATCCAAAGCATACATACGTTCACTCACATTAGTGAGTAGATTAACTTAAATATTACTATTTTCCTAATAAAAAGTATATAAATAGTGAATTTAAAAAATCATTTGAACAATCACTCAATGATTTATTTTTTAAATTCAAGGACCATCTACCTTTTTCATCAAATTCAAGGACTTTTCAAGGATTTCAAGGACTTTTCAAGGACTTCAAGGGCAGTAGACACCCTGTGAGACCCTTAGTAGTGATTTATTCTTAAGACGGTCTCTCAATGTGGGTGTGACACCGGAGGGATGCTTGCCCACTTCTGGGGGAATTATTGCCTTCAGTTGCTTCACTACTCAAATTCCCCAGCCAACAAAGACTAGCTCAGGTTGCCTTCAGACTCACCAGTGATTGTCTTACCCACCTGGACTATGAAGTATCTTTCACCTCTACCCAACTACCACAAGTAACATCTTATTAGACCCCACTTACCCCATCCCACACAAACTTCTCATTCTCTTCCATCGCTCTTTTAAACAACACAAGGATTTCTTATCCAAGGTTAGTCATTTTGGGGGGAATATACCTGTGAAAAAGAGATTCCAGCTAAAAATACCAAACATGAAATGTGTATCTTTTATGTTAAGATAACATTAACAGAAATACCCAATGAGTTTTTAATGCAGTGGATGCGAGTGTGAAAGTATATTTGTTATTTGGGTGATAAATGATACGTAAAGCATAAAAGACACGTTCTCAGAAGTACAAACTTGAAACCACCCCTAGTACAGGGCAGAGCAAGATGCGTTCGCAGAAGGATACAGTGGTGCTTTAGAATCAACTTAAAGGGTCCAACTAAATTAAGGCATAAATCAAAAGGAAGCTGCTTTCATTGAAGAGACTGTCAACTTGTACCTACCAGAGACAGCTGCCTGTCAACTTGTACCTACCGCAGCCAGCTGTTTGTCTACCTGTACCTACCACAGCCAGCTGCCCTTTAACTTATACCTACCACAGCCTGTCAACTTGTACCTACTGCAGCCAGCTTGCACCTACCTCCAGCTTCATGACGGACCTTCTGTTGCCTCTGTCGCCGCCTCTCTGACGGCATTCTGGCAATGATGAGTGACGCCACCAAAATCTCTACTCAACCTTCACCTATTACCAAGGAGGAGGATATTAGAAACGTTATAGAAGTTGTAATAATAGAAATAATAATCAAAATTGTAATAATCTAGAACTATTCTAAGACAAAATCTGAAATGAAGCTGGAAATTTATTTCTGCCAGAAATTTGTGAAAGGGTAATTAAGAAAAGGAATAAAGACAGGAACAAAGCCAGGGCAAGTGGGATAGGTAAAATGTAATGATAGCAGTAAATAAGTAATGCCATCCATCTCTTGGTCTGGATGACCCCCCCAATGGAAAAGGCACTAACATAAAAATCTCCATGAGAAATGCAGGTAACCCTGATGGCACCGGAAGCCATGATCAGCCTTTTGCAGACTCCTTTTATTATGATAGGTTCAGGGGAGCGCCTAATCTGAGTATGATGCCCCCCCCCCTCCCTCCAAGTGGGTTGGATTCAAAGACAACAAAAATGCCTCGTTGCCAATAAAGGCATTTGTGGGATTGATCCACAAGAACACTCAACTGCACTATTACATGCATCTTCCTGTTACCCGGCACCATCTTCTTTGCATGCATCTTCCTGTTACTCCCCACCATCTCCCATCTTCTTTGCATGCATCTTCCTGTTACCTGGCAACATCTTCTTTGCATGCATCTTCCTGTTACCCGCCACCATCTCCCATCTTCTTTGCATGCATCTTCCTGTTACCTGGCACCATCTTCTTTGCATGCATCTTCCTGTTACTCAGCACTATCTCCCATCTTCTTTGCATGCATCTTCCTGTTACCTGGCAACATCTTCTTTGCATGCATCTTCCTATTACCCGCCACCATCTCCCATCTTCTTTGCATGCATCTTCCTGTTACCGGCACCATCTCTCATCTTCTTTGCATGCATCTTCCTGTTATCCAGCCCTATCTTCTTTGCATGCATCTTCCTGTTACTCAGGCACCATCTCCCATCTTCTTTGCAGTTTTCCTGTGGATCTATCCCCAAATGCCTCAATGGTAGCAAGGCATTTTTGTTGCCTTTGAAACCAATCCACTCTTGGGGGGTGGGGGGGTCTGGATCCCTACCATGTACTCAGCATGGAGAAGAACAAAACATGAGTCTGGTCGCTCTAACAACAGCCAGCTCCTTCCCATCGGTGCACTCATTCCCAGCAACCTCTACATGCCCAGGAACCCAGCAGAAGCTAATCTTAACCCCCCCCCCCCTCAATGGAGTAGATGTGGAATCACAGATAATGCGATACATTCAACACACTCTGTGAGCCTCTATGAATAACAAAATGGCCTCCAAACCAGGCAGGGTGAGTAATTTCCTGTACAGAGCTGTATATTGCAACCAGTTCACCAGTGATGGCATGTACTACTACTCTAAAGGTTCACATTGGCTTCAAAGGGGGGGGGGAAGATATAGCATAACTCTCCCTCTACCCCTCTCAGAATTGGAGCCATATGTACAGCTAAGGCAAAATGACTTCAGACCTGCCACGTTTTGAGGGGGAGGAAGGCCAGTCTGAAGAAACAGGTTTTTTAATGAATACTATACAGTCTGATATTTAGTCATGCTTCCCTTTTTTTTATGACTATTTAAGAACATAAGAAAATAAGGAGACTACAAAAGACCATTCATGGCCTACACTTGGCAGCTCCTGTTCCAGTCAACACACAAAAGATTTCTTACCAGAGAAAAGTCATCAACATTGTCACCCTTTACAGGAGTTCGTCAGATCTAATCTACAATATACATAAAATGCATCCAGAGGATTATGTCCATTCATGCAACCTCAAAATATAATCTCCCCACTCCTTAGAAAAATATGTACATAAAAAAAGTCAGTCCCATCTAGCAGCTTCATTCATATATTTATCTAATCTATTCTTAAAACTACCCAGAGAGGAGGCTTCTATCACATGTCTAGTGAGCCTATTCCATTCATCTACCACACGATTTGTAAACCAATTCCTCCCAATCTCCTTCCTAAACCTATACTTATCAAGCTTAACCCCATTGCTACGTGTCCTGTCATGTTCACTAAGTATAAGAACCTTACCCAGATCCCCTTTATTATATCCTTTTACCCATTTGAAGACTTCAATCAATTCCCCTCTGACTCTGGAGGCGACGTGGCATGGAATCACTTAGGCTCCTCAAGTAATCCAAATCTCTCTACACCATACTTTTGTCAGCTCTGTCCAGAGGGTACCCAGGTCAAGATTGGCAAAAAAAGAAAAATTTTGAAAAAGGCCCAATAAAACCCAGGTTTTATTCTGGGTTTATTCAAATCTTTGTTTTTTTTTCAAAAAACAAATGTTTCAAGCATTAGAATAACATAGAAAAAGAATAGCTATCTCTATTTTTATATAATATTAATAATTACTTAGTTTAATAATTATATTATAGTAAGAACAGATCACAGTAACAGATCATTGTATTGTGGGTACCCATGATAGCCATAAACTGTAGAAGGAGAGATGAATTATTATGAGTCAATATCAGAGAAATAACCTTAATTTGATACATATTTGTTGAAATTATAAACATAAATATGAATTTTGAATAAAATAATGAAAAGTAGCATTTCTCTTCAGGAGGACATCTGTAGCAGCAGGCTTCTTCTTTTGCCTTCGACCAACAAATTTGTGCTTTAGAAGGATGTTCAGTGGCAGTTCCTGGGCTTCCACTAGAAGTTTCAATATGGTGGACTTTACCCTGCCTGTTCATTCACATATTTTTATTGGGAGATTTCTTGCCTCCATGCAAGAATACAAGCTTTCTCCTCATCAGTACAGTACTTGCCAAGCATTTCAAAAGCACCATAAACAAATACTGAACACAAAACACAGAATGCAAAATCCTTCAACAAAAGGATGCAATATGGAGAAAACACAACCATCCCTACTCAGGTTTGGGCGAAACACTGAGGTTCAGTTTCAACTCATAGCATGAACCAGGAAATGCCATCAGCGTTGCCAGATGCTTTCAGACACAAAAATTTGCACCGTACTGTTCCTGCATCACTTTAACTGTAATACACAGTAGGACCCATCAGGACATGGCAGGTCCGAAGTCATTTTGCTGTAGCTGTACATTGGCAGGGCCCCAGTGTGACATCATGTAATCTCAAAGCAATAAGCACACACTACTTACAGTGCTGTAGAAGCAGAGATATAGCAACAAACATCCAAAGGCAGTATCATGGACAGAACCATGGGTACTAACAGACTGATAGTGCTTCTTTTTGCCTCTAAAGCAGTGGGTTTTAACCAGGGTGCCACAGGAGCAACCAAGAAATAACTTTTTAAAAGCCAAATTGCCAAAAATATATATTTCAAATATGTATATAAAAAAATCTAACAACGCTTTGAAGTATTTTGAAACTAGCTTCTCTGCATTGTGCGACATAAAAACTACGAAAAGAGAAAGCTTGCAAACAGTGAATGCAGAAATGAGTGTTACCTTGTCAACTCTAGGTCCCAATCTTAAAGAATTGTTATAATCACCAAGCTCAAATTTTCCATTAAATGTTTAAAGGTAAGACTTATTTATTTTCAAAATTTTATGTCTTATTTTGATTAAATTGGGTTAAATGTCAATAATGATTAATGTTTAAGTGCTTTCAACATAATTAGGTAATTATATGTAAATTATTTTATATTGGGATGCCAAGGCTACTTGTAGATAATTAAGGTGCCACTATCCTAAAAAGGTTGAAAACCAATGCTCTAAAGTATCATTTATCCTTATCTACAAAGATATACAAAATGATTCATTTAATTTTATATAAAAATGTATCATTTTAATAATACAAAGGAACAGTAGAAAAGAAGGAGTCTGCAAAAAGGTAATCAATAGCTTACACAAGGCATCTCTTGTTCCCATCACCAAGTCCAGTTCGCCTAACATCCTCATCTGTAAATCTATCCAATCTATTCTTAAAACTGGGACGGGGGGTAATTTTATAGAGCCCATCTGGCAACTGCCCACTTGGGCATAAGTCGCCGAAAAACACGACAGCCTAGAACTAGGCTACTTTAAAAAAAAAATATGAAAACTTAACAATCAGGAAGCAATCTCCGGCAGCGGGGGGGAGGTCCCCCTCACCCCGGTGCAGGAGAGTGCAACCTACAAAACAACAATAACAAACAAAAAACAAAAAGAACTTTGTAATATAAGGATATATGAAACTAAGTCTGGGGAGGGGGGAATATTAAATGTTGAGTTTTCCTTTTGGTTACATTATTGTATGCAATTTTTACAAATAAAAAATATTAATATTTAGACGAGGTGAATAATTTTGAAAAACCCTATATTTTATCAAGATAAGAAAAAAAATCTATTTACTCACTTCTACTTCCTATTTTGTAAATAGGCATCACATTTGCTCTGTTAACTTGTATCATATATATTGCTAAAAAAGGTTCTTTAATTTTTTTCTTAGGAATTGTTATATTAGTTAATCATAATCTATGGAAAAAGAAAAAAAAATTATACCGGTTAAAATGTCAATATTTTTTGTTTACTCTCAATGAAATTAAATCTGATCTCAGCTTGGAAATCTAATGTCTTAAGAGTAAGAATAAAATGGGCAATGGAGAAGGAAACATCCTTTAATTTCTGGATAATTTGGTAGGTGATTTGTGGATAAAATGGGGCCATGGATCATACATAATTTTAAATAAGATAGGCATACACATTTTAGGATACTAAATCTTGTAATACTTGTTTGTAATAGTGTCCTAAAATTCATAGTTCGATGGTGGAGTTGGTCTATCACCCATTTACTAAAGCACAAAAAGACAATATTTCACCCTGACTCTGCAATGCGTTTTCTTCCACAATGTCATTGTCATGACCGTCTGGAGATTAAGAAAACTCCATGTAACATTTTGCTTTAATTGGAAACAGAAACAAAACATAATTAAAGTAAACCCTCGATATAACGAATTTCAGATATAACAAACCAAATTTCCTGGCTGAATTCCATCAGGTTTAACAGGCAAGCATTACGACCAGCCTGAGTGAGTATTGGTGTGTCACATGTCTCCTACAGTGCAAGGTTCGTATCAATACTATGTTGTGTAGTTCACTTAACTTTATTAGTAATTACATACGTATTACATATCCATAATGAACTTGGTTCATTATTTCCATTGCTTTTAACGCCCATCCGGTTTAACGAACTTTCGGCTTTAATGAACGACCCCCCCGCCCCATATAGTTCATTATATGGAGGGTTTACTGTACAATAAAAGATGCAGAATGCACCCTACAAAGAAGAGGTTAAATATGAAACTAATGACATTGGTATCAAAGATGGGCAATTTACCTTCAAATAGAGCAAGTGCTGTATTGTACACATTTAAAATGATGCAAGTGGTTTAAAGCTTAATTAAGTTAAAGCAACATTTAGAGTTTAAGTTTATATAATTTTTGTAATAGTAGAGAGAGAGAGAGAGAGCAACAAATCAATACAGCCATCTTGAAATGTCATGAGATGGCGTAAATTACGCTTGCACTGTAACCATTGGTTAATAGCCTACATTGCCTTATTATTTGTTAATTATGTTTACAATCCATTAAATAATTTTCTTTTCTCAGGACTATATTAAAATCTCATAGAGACTTAAATTAACTAAGTATCTGAATTACCTATACATGCCCATTATAAAGGGTGGTATACTGGAAAATAAACAAATAAAAAAACCCTCGATAGTTGGGGTAAGTAGAGCAGTTATGTAAATGGAACATTGTACTAATTATTCCCCATGACATGTTTTATTTTATATTTTGCTTTGTTACACGGAGGAGGTATATTGATTCCTCCCTTTCTCCCTCTCTAGGCTCAGTATTTGGGAGCCCACTGTACAAGCTGGAGAAGTCTCAAACTTACCCAGCCAGTTCCTTGTCTGAGTGCCTAATATGCTTGCGAGATTCCTGTTGTTTTTGTTTTTGTTTTTTTAAGAGCCTATCTGACGACTGCCCACTTGGGCATAAGTCACCGGAATTATGACAGCCTAGCACTAGGCTACTTTAAAATAAGAACACGAAAACACAATAAAAAGGAAAGATTGTAACAATTAGGAAGCAATCTCCGGCATCAGGGGAAGGTCCCCCTTTCCCTGGCACAGGAGCGTGCGACCTACAAAGAAAACAATAAAAAACAAAACAACAAAACCTAGTTAAATAAAACGGAGAAGGCTGGCCTCCCCCCAAAAGTCTACCAGTCCACCAGTCAAAGAGCACGCACTTGTCCCAAGTACAAGGAACAGGTGGTAGCAACCCCACCCATCCCGGTACCGGGACAGGTAACATGCGCGAAGATCGCCCAGACTGGGACATTCAACAAGAATGTGCCGAACAGTCTGGGGGCAAACGCAGTCATCACAGTAGGGCACTGGCTAGCGCTCCATCAAATGGCAATGCGTCACACGAGTGTGCCCAATTCGGAGACGACACAAAGCAACCTGAAGCCTTCGCAGCATTGGGGGGGTAGGTCCATGGGAACAGTCGCGGCGCAATGGCACGCAATTTTAAGTTCCCTTCGACCGTCTCCCATCTTCTTTGCCAAGCAGTTCGAAGAGCTACCCGTATTCCTGCCATGTAGTCGGTGTGAGGAAGAGTAAAATGCTGGTCCAGTCGCAGAGTCCTGGCGGACTCTTTGGCACCCTCATTCCCCACAATTCCTACATGTCCAGGAACCCAGCAGAAGATAATCTCAACATCTGCACGGCTCGCCAAAACCGTGGCATCACGGATATCGCGAACCAGGGGTGCGGAGATTCCAATGCCCCGAGAGCACTCAGGGCACTTTGTGAGTCGCTATAGATCACAATCCGGTCTCTGAACTGGGCACATTGCGTAATCTCCCATACCGAGTGGTGTATTGCCACTGACTTCAAACAGGGACGATACAGTGTGGAAGCCGACCCCTCTCTTCAGACTTGGAGCCATCCGTATACACTGGCACGGTTCCAGCGTGACACAAGGTGTGCTCCAAAAAGGTTGAACCCAATACTCCCGGCGCTGTAGAAGCTTTGGGAGCAAGGAGTGGCGACAAATAGCCAAATGTGGTACCCTCCGGGGTGGCATCCTGGATTCCTATGTAACCATTCACCATTGCTACAGAACTTGGGCCCATCCCTCCAAAACCCAGTATGGCTACCCTGAAATGCCCTCCCCCCCACCTTAGCCATCATGACCAATACCCTTGAAAATTTAGGCTAGACCAGTTCATACGCTGCTTCTAATCTTATAGTTGCCAAACTTGTTACTGTGTTAGCCTTAATTTCATATGCGTAGTTACCCGTTACTCTTAATTGGATAACTGCATTACTCATTAGTTGTGAGCTGAGAGTATTTAATTTAATCTTCCATCAGCTCTCTCTAACTTTTCGTGTGCTACTATGTTACCCTTAGTTAGACAATTTTGTCATATAGTTTCTTTTTCATATATTCCGCTGTTTTGCGCATTCTTGATATTTTTCTTGGTCTCATTTGTTTCCATATATCTTTGCCACATGCGTCTTTTCTTCATCATAGCCCTGGGTGCCTCCTTGTCTAGATGGCTTCTGTCCTTTCTTCCACTAGCCTGCCAGCCATCTACCAACTTATTTGGGATATGTTTTAATTCACTCTGTCTCATTTTATTTGTAAACATCTTCCACTGTGATTCGATGTCTGGTTCTTGTTCCAAGGTATGGATCCATTGTGGGTCAAATTCAGCTCTCATGCTCTGGTAGTCTCCTCCTTTATAGTAAAAGTGTATTCTCACTGACTGCTTGTTGTCAGTAACATCTAAACCCAATGTCCAGCACACAAGGGTCACTCTTACCTAGGGGTGGGTCATTGTTGATCTTGTCTATCATTCCTTCTTCATGAGCCAGCACTAGGTTCAGAAGAGAGGGGTTATTTGTTCCTCTCCTTCTGGTTGGTGCAAATATAGATCCCTCAGTTTCTCTCGATAAATTGGAACTTGTCTTTGTTACAGCATCTCCAGGAGTCATCCATGTCCTCCATTCAATCTATGGATAGTTGAAATCCCCAACTACAGCAAGTGTGTGTGTTCCATATCTGCTGCGGATTTAGGGAGGGTCTGCAAGTCAATGTTGTTCTGTTTCTCATTGCTAGGACTTCTGTACACACATCCCATCAGGAGTTGGTCAGCTTCCTTCAGTTTAACAGTGACCCAAATGGATTCCTGGAAATCTCTTATTTTTACTTCTCTGCAGATGAGAGTCTCTAGTGTAAATTACTATGCCTCTTCCCTCCGTATTGGAAATGTTCATGTGCATCTCATATCCCCTTAATCCTACTTGACTTTCATCCAGCTTATATGTATCTTGAATTTTTTGGTTTTATTTCTGTGACGAGAATGACATCAGGCATCTGCTCTGTATTTGCCAACCTCATCTTTAGGTCTGGCATCTTATTGAACAGGGTGTCAGCATTGGTATACGAACAGCATAATTTTTCCATGTGTGCATCAACTGTAACAACCGGTGCTGTGCTATTTACATTAATAAATACTCAATCTCTATGTACATATCTCCCATTGTGGTTAACTATTCTGCCATCTGTGGGATTGGCTCTGCTGTTTCTCCCAACTTCTTCAGCTACCTTACCCTCTTCTGACCTGGGGGGTCCCCTGGCTCAGTAAATGAAGTTTCCTGATGTGTCAGTAGCTTCCTGTCTCTTGGCTTTGAATTGTGCATGTTGCATCTTTATCAGGTCATCTGTATTCTACATGAAGGACTTTACCTAATTGCATGTTTGTGCTCTTTTATTTTGTTTTTAATCTTTTAATTGAACTGATAACATTTGACTGCCTCTTTTGCCGGCAGTTCATATTTTTATCTCTTATTTTTATTACCAACTTAGGCCAGATGAGCCTATAGAGAAAAAAGGGCTACAAATCCTTAAAATAAATAAATATTCATTCCTGTGACCCTCCCAGCCGCTGTACTAACTGTGGAGTCTCTTGCTGCATCTTGTCCAAAATGTTGCCTATTTCTCTTTGAAAAAGAGCTCTTAGCTGTCTGTGATTCTCCTCTGGTGGATATGCAAGCGGCCCGTCGACTAGTCCTAGAGAAATTCATCTCCCCAGGAGTCAAGTTCTCTGATGTTCTAAGCATGGCAGCAGACTCTTGTCCCGCACACCCACGTATCCTGTACATTACATCTGTTACAGATACAGATGCTACAAGATGTAGGGTGCGCTAAGGCCTTTGCACAACCACCACCCTCCACTGTTTCACTTTTGTCTTCTACTCAGACCCAAGTTTGGTCCCCTAGTATACCCCTTCCTCTCTCTCCTCACTGGCAGAGCGTGCCCAATCCCTGGATACCACTCTGGATGCCATTCAAGCCTATATCGAGTCTAGTGATGTGTTCCGCTCTGACTTAGGCATGACTGATGACTTGTGGCCCAAACATTATCCTGACTCTTCTCCTCCCTCAGGGAAGCCAACTTCCCACAAGGGCGGGGCAACCTACCTCTATAAAAAAAACTGAAATCTTCACCTTGGTTGAAGTATACCCTATCCCTTCCCCCTACCCCTCCACACCTGTAACTGAAACTTCAGACCTCCCCTCAGGCGGAGGTTGTGTATCCTTCACCCATAGTGATATACCCCACTCCCAGAGGGTAAAGATGCTTCTGAATCTCCTTTACCCATACCACTACCTACATACCAAGACCATACCCCATCTTCCTTTCCTATTAGCTCTGTTCCTTTGAAAACTTCCGGAACCACGATTTGTGACCTCCCTTTAGACGTAAGTGACTTAAGGCAAGTGACTTAAAAGCTTCGCATGAAAGATTATTTCTTTTTTTTGTACAGGTTGTTGAGCCACACTTTGTATCGGGATATGGCATTTATTTTCTGTGGAGAGGAGAGTAATTAATTAGCCTTATTCATTTCTCTTCTTCCACACACACTGCAAAAAATTCTTTGTTGCTCTTACTATTCTAATTCTCTTACCATCTATATCTTTTTTTCCCACACTCAGTCCATAATCCTCCCTTCTCTCCACCTCCTCCCACTTTTCTCTTTGCAACTCTATCATCAATTCTTCTTTCAATTTCTCCCTCTCGGGACTGTGGCCCACACACTCCACAATCAAATGTTCTATAGATTCCCTCTGCCTGAATAGGCACCATTTGCATCTGTCCTCTCCTCCATTCCATCTATTTGTTCGCCCCTTCACCTCCAAGGATCCAGTCGGTGCCTTGAATAGTAGATGGCTTGCAAAACTCCCATCATACATATCCTCAATGCAGGGATGCCTCTTGCCATTTATTCCTCTTCTCCAGAACCTTTCTCCTGTACCTAATATTTTCTGTTTGTTTTCCCTTTGCTCTGTCCTCTATATAGATTGCTTCCAATTCATACTTTGTATCCACTCTCATTACCTCTTTGCGCCACTCAGTCCTATCATTGGCAGCATACACATAGCCTGCCCACATCTCTATTCCCATCCAGTGCAGTCTCAACTTATAATTTGCTTTCATCCTTGCCCCCCTCTCTCCATACCTATTCCAGCCCATTTCTCCTCTCAGTGCCTCTACTGCTTCATAGGGATTGGCCCCTAGTGCTATTCTTGCCACTTTGTTTTGGAACTTTTCCATTCTCTCCAATTCTGCCTTTGTCACTTTACAAATTTCATACCCATACAGGCTTTTAGGGGCTGCTCTCCCTTTCCACAGTTCTCTTATTATTTTAAACTTATTTGCTTACTTAGTCGCCATGTTCCTCAGCATGCCAGTCATTCTTAGCATATTTACCTCATTTTGTCTTTTATGCTTCTCAAATATATCCTTCTGGTTGCAGACTGTCACACCCAAGTATCTATAATCATTTACCACTTCTAGGATGTTGTTTACTAGGATCCATCCTTCATTTCTTCCTTCTCCAAATATCATTATTTTGCACTTTCCTCTACTAAATTTTACTCTTTATTCTTCCCCATGCTGGTATACCACATTCAAAAGTCTCTGCAAACCCTCGGCTGTTTCATCTTGATCTTGATTCCCAGGCAGGTGACCACCAAGCGTCAATCCCCCTGGCCTTTGTATTGGCACTACCTGTGAGGTCAGGGAAACAGTTAGTATTGTCCTAATGTTACCTGCCTATAAACACATTCTGGTAAACATGTAGATTGGCGGCTCAGCCCAAAAAGTAGATTTTTGTTTGTTTATATTTCGTTCACCTTTGCCTGAAAATATTCATGCGCTCAACAAAAAGTAGTTCCTTTAAACAATCTACCTAAGTATATTTAAATGTATAAAAAAAAAGGTAATCAAAATAGTAAAATGGAGACAAATATATTGACAAATAAAAATGACTCCAAATGAAGATAATAAAAAGATATTGTGAAAAATAAAATAAAAATTTAATTTAGTCATTTCTGACATAAGACCCCACCCCCATTATAATTTGCAAAACGATTAAAGGCGCAGAAATGATTTAGTTAAATCATTCACTTCTGTAAATGTTAGAACATTATTCTAGTGCTATATGTGTTGAAGATACTGGAGGACAGAGGGTAACACTTCAGTTTTGGGGCGCACCGTATGTGGCGCTGTTTATAGGCTACAATATATGTCTTATGACATCAGACAGTAGCATCAGATGTGAACAATTACGGCGTTATATTTTTTTGTATACGAGTATATACTGGGGTACTGCGCCCCCCCAGAACCCCCCCAATTGATTGAAGCTCAGGATCATCGCAGGGTGGTCCCCCCGCAGTGATATCTCCCCCACGAGCAGTCCCCTTGAACTTACTGGGTTTGTTTTCTCCCCAACAGCTTTTTACTGGCAGAAAAACCTAACCTAATAACAAACAATACTTACTTTTATCGGTTTCTTGATTAGTTTATGCGCCTCTGGATAATCTAAAAGTTTTTCGCGGTCAGGAAAAATAAACCTGAATTTGAATAACGAAAAAGCACATGGAGAGCACAAAAATGCCATAACGAAACAAAAACATTTGCAAAACGGGTCCTATTTATAAGCTACAACGTTGCCATTAATAGCTGTTATCGTTTGCAGCAAACAAAAAACAATAAAAGACACCAAGAAACCTTACCTAACTTAGAAAAAACTATAAACGAGCAGATATTTAATAAATAATACAGACTAAAAGTTACAAATCCCCAAAACAACAAAAAAATATAACGCCGTGATTGGTCACATTTGTAGATACCGTCTGATGTCATAAGAGATATATTGTAGCCCAATTTGTAGCCTACTAACAGCGCCACCTACCGTGCGCCCTGAATCTGAAGTATTACCGAACAGAGTACCAAATGTAGGGATTATGTCAAACCACAACCCAAGAAAAGGGAGGCTCTGCTACATGCGAGGGACCCAAGGTAACAATCAACACGTGAAGACCCAGATCCGCAACTCCTTCACCCACAATGGACCTTGGTTGTTCAACTGCCTTTTTAGGGATCTCCGGAATGTAAGTGGAACCAGCCTGGAAATTTTCAGAAGAAAATTGGAAAGGTGGTTGGGTGGACTACCAGACCACCTACCAATAACGGGATATCCCAACCGTCATCACAACACCCTGCCCAAAGTCTACCAGGCAGAGAGAGTGGATGAAGGACAACCTGGTGCAAGTGGAGGCCGGCCTCAGCTTCGTCAGTAACAGGCGGAATCATCAAAAGTAAATATAAACAATTAGGATTATATAATGGGGGGCTGTGCCCCCAGACCCCTCCCAATTGATTGAAACTCAGAATCATCGTAGGGCAGTCCCCCATTGTGTTTACTCCACACGAGCCGTCCCCTTAATTTACTCCAAAAAGGTGAAACATAATGGAACACGGATGAAATAGTTTACATCCCATAATTTGAACCGCCAATCTACTTATTTACCCACATTCTGACCTTCCATACGCTCTCCAGGAAATCTTTCACTGCTAAAATCATTCGTCACAGTCCCAACAGAATAAGCAGCTACTCTCTTCCACTCTTTTCTATCACCTCATTCATTTGACATTAAATTTCATTCAGGATGACTTACATCATTTCCATTCTCTCACTAACATACTTGTCGCATTCCAACATGACATGCTCTACCGTTTCATCCTCACCCATGTCACACATTTTACTGCCAGAGTCTGACCATCTGTAACTTCTGGCATTCACATCCATACTTTGTGTCCTAGCACGGAAGAGGTCACCACCCAAGCTTCAAACATACCAACTTTCATACCTTGGCGCCTTTTCTCCTCATATAGCTCTAGTGTCCTCTTTCACTAACCAGAATGTCTATGGCTATTCTTCCATTCCTAAATCCATTTTGCTCATCTGCAAGTATCCCATGAAGTTCATCCAACTTCTTCAGTTTCTTTGTCACGATGCGACACCCAATAGCAAGTTCTATGTAAAGAGCTTTTTTTTGGGGGGGGGGTAAATATGTAGACGAGCGGCCCGGCCAATAATATGTACTATTTTCGTCCGTGTTCCAAAATGTTTAACGTTTTTAGAGTACATTTCTAGGGGACGGCTCGTGGGGAGGGGTTAAACACGATGCGTGGACCGCACTACGATGATCCTGAGTTTCCTTAAAGTGGGGGGGGGGTCTGGGGGCACAGCCCCCCCAGTATATAACCCTAATTTTTATAATGTTCTGACGTTTACAGAGGTGAATGCTTTAACTACATCATGTCAACGCCTTTAATCGTTTTGCGAATTATAATAGGGGTTGGGGGTTGGGTATGACGTCAGAAATGACACGGGTGAACGATAATATTTACACAAAATATTTTTTTCCGGCCGGGCCGCTCGTCTACATGTTTACCTTTTTTTCTCTTCTTAGTATCTTAAAAAAATAAATAAAAAATAAATATAATACATACTTATAAATATGGGTACGTACATACATACATATACATTGCTCAATAGGCCAAAGATTATGTTGAAAGGAGAGGAACACGAATGGTGGAACTTTAGTTGTAGCGCTCCGGTCTACAACACTTAAAGCAAGAAAAGAGGGGGAGCCAAGTATGTACAGTGTGTGCAATAAAAATCCGATTGTAGCAACTAACATATTTGCAAGCTCCTACAAAGTTCGTAAAGAAGCAGTTAGCAATTTCCCGTCTGCGAAAATTATGCATCTCGCCCCAAAATCCATTTTTTTAGGACCTTTGATGCCAGTGCGGTTGCCTAAAAAAACAAAGTACCACTGCTTCCAACCGACAACCAATCAAAGCCTTTGAACAACCCAACTCGAGGTTGACCAATTAGAGTAGACTTTCCCGTTTCCCGAATACCGAGCGCATTTTAACGAGCACTTTTGTTGAATGAGCGCTCCAGGCAGGGTCAGTAAAAATTAGCTTCCTAATTAATCATCAGTGTATACAAAAGTCTAAAAATATTCTTTCCTTTGAAGTCCAGTTCCCCTGATTATATAACTTCAAAAACGTCGTTGCAGTACTATACTATATTTTATATAATTCCCCATATATATATATATATATATATATATATATATATATATATATATATATATATATATATATATATAGCTTAGGTTGTGGCTTAGCTTAGTTCGTGACTATATGTTATTTAAACAATATTATATATTTTATTCACTATAATATCCACCTTATATAGCCTTTTCCTCTTAACATTATAATCATCGGCCATTTTCCTATATTATATATATATATATATATATATATATATATATATATATATATATATATATATATATATATATATATATATATATATATATTATATACCTTATATCATTAACCCATTAACGGTATTATCAAATTCAATAATTAGCCAAATTCCATTATTTGTTGTTCAATAAATCTTGTTAAATTTATGCGTCAGTGATTTTGAAACCTTCCCGGCTGAATTAGTTATCCTTCCTCACGTTTTCTCTTTCAACTCATTTTTAGCTTTAAATGTATATAGCAAGGTTTAATGGCTGCTATCTAGGCTTGTTTGTCATTAAACCAATCATCGCATAAGCTATAATTGATGCCCTAGACCCTTTCTTTTTTTCAATTAAGATAATATAGTTTAACGTCTATTTACGTAAAAATTTTATTATACTTTCCACGTGAGATTACACCTGGCAACCACAGACTCAGTCTCTCTCTCTCTCTCTCTCTCTCTCTCTCTCTCTCTCTCTCTCTCTCTCTCTCTCTCTCTTTTTCAGAAGGACATTGACCACATAGCCAAATGGTCGGAAAAATGGAAACTTCCACTGAATCTTGAAAAATGCAAAGTGATGCATGTTGGCCACAAAAATCCGAGTGCAGAATACAAACTCCTTGATAAACAATAGCAGAAATAAAAAACGAAAAGGATCTCGGTATTTGTGTGTCAAATAAATTCAAATTCACACAACACTGTGTCGACTTAGAAAAAAAATCGCGAAAGATACTCGGTTACATTAATAGACAGATCAGCTATAAAAGCAAAAACGTATTAATTAACTCGTACAATGCCTTGGTAGGACCACAACTAGGATATTGTGCCCAGGTGTGGTCGCCTTCCCTCAGAAAAGATATAGAAAGAGTGCAAGCTACGGCTACGAAAATGATACCATCATTAAGAAAATACAATTATGATACACGGCTGGAAATGTTAAACCTTTACAAATTAGAAACAAGACGTATACAAGGTCAACTAATTGAAGTATATAAAATCTTAAATGGAATCGAAAATGTGGTCTCCTAGGGTACTTTCTTTCCTTGTAACTCCTTGCAACTCCATCTGATTTGAATTCAACAGATATATTACACATAATAACAGCATGAAGCTCGTTCCGAAAAAGTACAGACTCAATGTATATGGAATATTTTTCCGTATAAAATTGTAAATGTAGTGAATCAGTTGTCGGAAGAGGTTGTCTCGAGTCCCAAAGTTAACGCACTTAAAAAGAGATTAAATAAAGTTATAAGGACTACTAACTATTAAATAGAATTTTTGATAAATATTTCAGAATCTTTACTATCAAAATTCCTGGTTGAGCTCTATATTTCAACTGAACCAGGTATCTTTTAGGTTTCCTGTATCCGTGTGGTGGGTGGAAGAGGAGGGTCAGGAGAGACTTTAACTTTACGGTCCTTTTGTCTCCAACTCCTAGTTTTTTTTTTGTATTTATAATAGAATAGGGAACAAGCATCTTCCTGTCATGGATCGAAAGGTCTTTTAAGGTGCTTACTTTCATTGTAACTCTGTCTCACACACTCTCTCTCTCTCTCTCTCTCTCTCTCTCTCTCTCTCTCTATATATATATATATATATATATATATATATATATATATATATATATATATATATATATATATATATATATATATATATATATATATATATACACGAGGGGTGGTTAATAAGTTTTGCAATTCAAATATAAGGAAACGAGATATGAGGAAAGGTGTTTTATTATTTTTCAATATAACTACCCTCCACTTCAATGCAATTGCACCACTTGTCCCTGAGGCTTCGAATTCCCGACAACCAGAAATGTCCCGACTGCTGTTCAATTCACTCCTGGACGGAGAGCTGGACATCTTCATCGTCCCCAAACCGGCGTCCACGCAGTGCAGCCTTGAGCTGGCGGAATAAAAAGTAGTCGCTAGGGGCCAGATCTGGGCTGTAGGGAGGATGGTTGAGCTCCTCGAATCCGCACTCGCGCAGTGCAGCTTGTGCAACTCTGGCCTTGTGGACTTTGACCACGTTGAATTCGATCGTGGGGCGTGAGGTTTCTAGGGACCCAACGGGCGGAGACCTTGGTCATGGCCAAATTGTCGAGGATGCTTTTGATAACACTTCCATGTGATATTCTAAGTTCTCGCTCGATTTCTTCGACCTTCACCCGTCGATTTTCGAGGATCATCCTCTCCGCACGTGCCACATTGTCTCGTTGGTCACGTCTGACGGGCGTCCTGGATGGGGGTCATCTTGGAGGGACTCACGACCATGGCGGAACTCCCTATTCCAGCGAGCAATGGATGCATAGGAAGGAGCGGTGTCGGTGTACACGGCAACCAGGCGTTCATGGATCTCTTTTGCATTCTTGCCATCCCTGGTCAAAAATTTGATCACTGCGCGGTGCTCAACCTTCTCCATTGTTGAAAAATTTGTGACTGACGATCTGCGTTCAGCTACTGCTTCTTAAATAGACGAGGCACACACATTTTCATCATTCGTACCAGGATACCTTTAAATCAAATCAGCCACTCCGTACCGTTCACTCAATCACATAGTCAAAGTCACTCAAATCTTCCAAAGTCCTCGCAATCCTACTATCAGCCCACTTCATACGCTGCAGATACACAAGAGGTTGGTGGTCAGTTTTAATCACAAATCTGGACACCATACAAAAATGGACGCAACACTTTCAAACAATATCTTATCGCAGCCAACTCTCGTTCCACAGTCGAATACTTTCGCTCTGCCGCATTCATAGCCTTGGATACATTACCAATTATTCGCCTGACCTTCTCTCCATTCAAACGCTGCTCTTGCATCAGAAAAATTCCCATACAATACCCACTCGCATCTGTATACAATTCAAGCATTTTAGCATTCACACTATAATCTGGGTAAGCCAATTCAACATCTTCAGCCGCTGCCTCTTTCAGTTTCTCATACGCCTCATTCATCTTATCATTCCACCTGACAACCGTACTACCTTTCTTGCCCATCCACTCAGTCAGAGGCTTACTCACACCAGAACAATCACGTATAAACCTTCGCTGGAACTCAATCAAACCCTAAAACGACTTCAGTTGCTTCACAGTCACCGGTTTAGGAAACATTCGCACCTTCTCAACATACTTCGGCGACTTTTGTAACCCATTCTCACTCACCATATGATCAAGGAATTCCACTTCTATCGCAAACCATTCACACTTCGCTACTTTCACCTTCACACCAACACTCTCCAACGTTCTCAACACATCATTCACCAATCTCATATGCTCCTCAAAAGTCTCCTTCATAATCAAAATATCATTTATAAATGCAATCACATTCTTACTCGCAAACTTACTCAACAAAACATTTATTGCCCGCTGGAAGGCTCCGGGAGCATTAGCCAACCCAAAGCTGAGGTTCCGGAACTGGTAATGCCTCTTTGTGGAAGAGAAGGCAGTTACCGGTTGGCTCTCCTCAGCAATGGGCATCTGGTAATACCCCCGTACCAGATCCAGCTTCGTAAACCACTCCATCTCATGCATACTATACACACACTCAGATACAACACATATCGGAAACCTTTCTTTCACAGTCCTTTCATTCAACTTTCGATAATCCACACACAGACGCAATCTTCCATCCGGCTTACGTACAGACACAATTCGACTCTTCCATGCACTCTCGCTCTCTTCAATCACCCCCAATTGCTCCAATTCCAAACACTGCTCCTCAATCTCATCAGCAACCGCACGTGGAAAATGCCTCGGACGCTGATAGATTGGAGAGTCCTCCTTCAGGACAATCTTGAATTCCGGGAGTTTTGCAACCCCGAAATCCAGATCACCCTTACTGAGGGCTCCCTTTCGTTCAAATATCACTCGATACACATCCTCTCTTCCATACTCAGTCAAACATCCATCCAATTCCACCATGCTCTTCACTTCATTATACGTCCATTCACACGTCTTTTCACCTGCAACATTTACCCTGACATCTGTGCTATCATCCATACCTACCTCATTGACAGTGGAGAGGTGACCTAGTACATCTCCGACTTGGATCCATCTCACCTATCCTTTCACTCTGGGGTCCGCCTGCACACATACAAACGGATCATTCATTCTCATCAAGCCATCAAACACAAAAGCAACACGCCTTACCTTATAACACGCATCCTTTCCATCCAATATCCCATTGTTCTCACTCACATTCAAACTAACATCCTTACTCCAACTCACTCTGACACACACCCTTTCACCCTTCACAAGCCTTAAGTTCTCCATAGCAGTCACCTCAAAACCAGTAAACACACTCCTCAAAACGCTACCATCTTTCCCTACATAGAACTTATACACCCTGTTTTTACCAATCTTTCTCTCAATCTGATCATTCGCATGATGCACAACCATACGATTTATTTTCATAAAATCATACCCCAAAATCACACCATACTCACTACTCACCTTATCAATCACAGAGAATTCACATTCATTCATCAACATACCATGCATCCGAACAGGTGACCTTATCATTCCAATCACAGGCACTCTCCTACTACCAATACCTACCAAACTACCCTTACACTCAGACAGGAGGGCTTTCTCGCTAACCTTATTATACACATCTTTATATACCAAGCTCGCCTTGCATCCAGAATCTATTAAAGCCAAACACTCAATTCCATTCAATTTCACCTTCACACTCAGACACTCATACTTCCTACCATACAGCACTTTCAGACTAGACAGACTTACCAACACATTACTCACACTCATGCACCCAGAGGATACTTCACCAGGTACCCTCTTACAATTCAGCTTCCCACTTCAGACTTTCCATTCACACCTTGCGCTCTAATCCAACATTTTTTACTCGAATGTCCTTCCATCGCACAATAGCTACATACATTCCTCTGGTCACGACACATCCTTGCATAATAACCAGCCTTTCCACAATTACCACACGCATACTTCATACTTTCCCCAGCAGTTGCTCCACCATTCAACCTCGGACAATCTTTCTTCAAATGGCTTCTTTCTTTACACTCGAAGCACTCTTTCACACTTTCCTGGCAATCCTTTATCATATGCCCCTTCTTACCACACCCAAAACATGCACCAGACGTCCACCTACATTCTGCCAACATATGACCCTTCCTTCCACACCTACGACATTCCACAATCTTTCTCACACCATTCGGTCTCTCATTTACTATGACATACATCGGCTTCTTTCTTATATACCCATTCCCACGCTTGACATTCATCTGTCCTCTTCCATTCGACCACCCTCTATTTACCCATCCATTCTGCCGGCGCAGGAAACTCGACATCACTCCAGCTGGTGCAGCCTTCAGGGCATCCCTGTAGCTGACAAACTGCTGGGGTGGAGGAAAGCTCCTAGGCTTCTTACCCCCAACATTCACACTGTACCATCCATTCTCCTCTAGATCGCTTTCATCATCAAATCGTCCATCTTCCAACAGATCCAACACATCCTCCCACATCAACCGTTCACCTGTCAGTCTCATTCTCTCCTTTCTCTTTCCACTCAGCCATTCACTCACCTTTCGCGGGATCGTGTCCAAAAACTTCCTCATCAGTGGTTTACGTTCATTTACATCATCATCATTATACCTAGTTCTTGCCATGTTCTCCTTCTCAAATTCCTTCACTCTCTTTCATTCATTCACCTGTCCAATCATCCGCTTCTTCACTACATCGTACTTTGGCTCTCCCACACTCGTTATCACTCGAAAGAACTCCAACACTTTCCCATCCAAACAATCTCCCAGAACACTCACCCAGTGACCCTTGTTCTGCGGGTACTTGAGCTTGCAGTACCGCTCAAAATCCCCGAAGAACTCATCCATACTCTTTCCCGCATGCAATCTAAACTTATCAATCCTTGGCACTTCCCTAATCAAAATTCCTTTCCCCACATTCACTTCAATCTCCGAAGAGCTACTCTCGGTCTCACTCATTCCAATCATATCGTCACTCTCTCCCTCATCTAAGTATAGCGAATCCACACTCTTCCCTCTCGCCTTCCTATCCTTAACCTTAGAACCATGCTTCCTTCCTCTTCCATTCACCCTCTTTCCTACCATTCACAGTATCTTCTTTAAACTCAATCACACTTCCATCCATTCCATTTAGCAGAGTCCCTTCAGTAGGAGCAGGGGTCAGGGTCGTAGGTCCTGGAGCTGGCCCAGCCCCTGTCATCATATTATATAGGTACTGCATCCTTCGGTCAGTCTGATCCTGTCGGTCTCCCATTTCTTTCTTCATCCTATCAGTCTTTTCATTCATCGCTTTCATCTCATTCTTCAATCCCTCAATCATTCCCCACAACATTTCGCACTCCTCTTCTTTCTTCCTCAACTCCATTCTCAATCGCACTACTTTTTTATTCAAAGTTTCAGCCAAAGCCATTGTTCCCAAGTTAGTAACAAAGGATAGGAGGAGGGAAAAATCAATCAAACTACTTTACCAATGTACAGATGAACTGCAATCAAGTCAAATTCCTCCGTTTTTGAGATCTCAAGGTCCCTATTCGGGCGCCAAATGTAGCGGGCCGAAAACAACACAAACCCCGCGTTCCAAACTTATCCTATAATTTATGGATCTTGAGAACCCTGAGGAAGAATTGATACGATTTGATATACAGTTCTTTACTTTACAAAAAAAATACAGTTATAATTACAGTTTATATTTACAAACAAAATAAATAAACACCAGTGCACGTTCAAAATAAATACTGTTTACAAATTAAACTTCTCCAACCGAAAATAAAATATGACAGGCTACACAACAAGGTCCACACAACAAAACAAAAACAACACCCGAACGAGAAGGGGCACAGGGCTATCACTTAGCGCTGGGGATGGAGGGAGGGGGGTTAGTAGTAGTAGTAGTTGTCGCCCAATAAGGGGGGCAGGCTCGTCAGCCAATGCAGGTAGGCAGTGCAGGTAACGCCCTCCGTTTCAGGGCTGGGCTGGGTGGAGCACTCGCCTCGGGGGATTCTTCCCACAGTCCGCTGAAGCTTCACTCTTTGAAGACACAGGATGCGATACTAAAAAGAGCCAGAGAAATTTTGGTATAGCGTTTCCAAAGAAAAATCTGGTGATGGACTTTGCTATCCCTCGTTGTTAAAATTAATGTTGAGCCTATTAGTATTTTATTAAAGAACCAATCTTACCTAGGGTAATATCCCAATGCGCTGGACAAGCAATTATTTAAATAGATATTTTTTTAGAAAATTATATCTCTGAAAAGAGAATACAATCAGTTATTATTTATATTCATAATAAAAAATCAGAAGGCAAATTCTACCCACACACTCACACAGGGGTAGGGAAAGGTATATGTAAAGGGGGGTGGGAGAATGGCCCTACAGACACACACACACACACCGCGAGTCTAAATCTTGCAGACGAATTCCTTAGGAAAATGCGTAAATTAAAAACAAAGGCTCCTAAGAAAAATATATATTATTGAATAAACACAGTTAGATTATTTAAGGGTGAATTTATAAAGTAACAATTTATGATTGGATTGAGAATTACACGTGAATTAATTTTGAATGAGTAAACGGAACTTTAGAATGCAAAGCCTTTAGCAATAATACATATATAAGGGATAAATGGGAATGGATTTACTTAAATGGATTATAAATTGAATTAAATAAATGGATGTATATAATTGGTAAATGGATATACATAAATGGATTTATAATTGATAAAACGGTTTGGTATAATTAATAAATCATAAAGATAACTGTATTATAATAAATGATAATTAGATTATAATAAATGATAATTGGATTATAACGGAGTTGAATGGGTCTGTAAATGAGACAAGATAATCAAGCATTAATTCGGGATTCTATCTGGGAAATATTTAGCCTAAGCTACAATTACAATTGAAATCTTTACAGACTTGGTGAGCGATGAAGCACAGCCAAGAGAATGAAGCCTCATGGCTTATTTTAAGACGCTTGGGAGAGTGAGTGTACCAATCTCCCGATTTAAGTCAGGGTTACCAACCCTTCTTGGAATTATATATATATATATATATATATATATATATATATATATATATATATATATATATATATATATATATATATATATATACAGTAAGAAATAAATATTTACATTTGTAGGGGTGTAGACCGCTACAATACCGCCCCACCAAAGGAAAGCTCGCCTAACACAATGTATTTACATACAATTTAGTCTATATAGCGGCGAGGCCTCCTTACAACGCGTCCAGAACGGGTTATGGTGCCCATGATATGACTCGGATTGCGGGTGAGGTGGGGATTAGTAGTGCCACTCGATTAAAGTGGGAGATTGTCGCGAGCGATGACCGGAGCGTCGGGATACGATTTTTCTGGACCTCCCGAAAAAGCGTTTGTCGGGAGTTGCGCGTTGGTCGCTTGGTGTTCTTTATCTGCTGTTGAGTAATCCTGCGACAAAAAGGGAGGCAGCAGCAGGTGGGAAGAAAAATTGAGTGGGTAGAGATGGTTGGTGGAGGGTTTGCGAACCCCGAAAAATGGTTCGGAAGTGTTGAAGGAATAGTTGGGGGCGGAAGGTAGGCTCGGATGACCACTGGACCTCTATTAGTGGAAGAGAAAGGTAGTGGCTGTTCCAGATGAACGGCCTCTATGAATGCGGGTTTAAGCCGACCGATGGAAACCGTATCCTGCTTGGTGCCAAGCTGCAGTACAAAGAATTTCGGCTTCCTGGAGACGACGAGAAAGGGCCCGTCATAGTCAGGTTGCAAGGATGTGCGAGTGGAATCGCGACGGACAAATACATGAGAGCAAGTTGCCATCTCCTTTGGCATGAAAGGTTTCTGATTAGCAGGTACTCTTGCGGCCGTCGGCTTAACCTCAGACATCGCCCGATTTGGTTGAAAGCGCGAACCAAATCGAGCCGAGAAAAAATGGAACAACCGAAGAGAGCGGAGTTAAAATCCGATAAGAAAGGCAGGGGATACCGGTGACGAGAATCGACGAGTATATCGTGCGCGGAAAGAAAATCTAGGCCTAAAATTGGCATGTCGACGTCGAAAATGATGAACGTCCATGGAAAAACACGACGTAACCCGAGAGAGAGCTCGAGAATACGCCTCCCATAAGTCCTTATGTCCGATGGATTGGCAGCTTTAAGGACCAGATCAGAAGAAGTGCAAGCTTTCTCGACTGAAGAGGCTGGAATGACATTGCATTGAGCGCCAGTGTCAACCAGGAAGGAGAAACCGAGAGGGTCATGAACACTAAAAGGAGGATCGGCCTGAAGAGGTGAGGTTGCAGAGGTGACCGACCCACGTATCACTTGCGAATTCAGTTTAAAATTCTCTGTGTTTAAGGTGAAGATTGGGTAAGTTAATCCGTAGAGTTTTGTAAAGATCGGAGGTTGTGAGGCAAGGTTAGGTTGAGATTGAGGTGAAAGTTGAGCATTTTGCTCGTAGTTGCATGGGGCAGAGCATTTTTCTACTCTTGAGCCAAATTTGATGTGATAGCAACAAAAGCCTGAATGTTGAAAAATAGCAGTATGAGCAGCACGACCAGAATAAGGGTTAAAGTTGTAGGCATGAAATGATGCACAGTAAAAGAAGCAATGCTCCCATAATTAAAATGGTACCAGCAGCTAGCCTGAGAGTTGTCAGGATAGGGGAAATTATGCCTAGGTTGGAAATGAAACTGCTGTGCCTCACCTTTTGTGCTGCTGTTTCCTCGTTGGTGTTGCCTTTTTCGGGAGGAGGAACGACGTCTGACTCCTTCGTCCTGCTAACGATTGTGCTCTCGGTGAAGACCCGTTCGCACCTTTAGGGCTCGAATATCCATCTATATCCTCTCCATAACGGATGAAAGACCCGAAGCCTGGGAGGATGCATCCTGAGGGAGTCCTGCTCGGTTGTAAGGAGTCTCGCCCGGTGACCTAACCTGTGAATTGATACATATGAGTCGTTTTTAACATTAGAGTTGTAATCATGCAAAGATGTGCTACGCCCCCTATTTACATTGCTAAAAGTCCTGATGCCTGCATTTCGCCAGCTGACGAATGGATTGTTATACAAGGCGTCAGCCGCCTCTGCCATCTTTTCCAAGTTCGCAGGGGAGAACATTAGTATAAGGGGATTAATTTAGTCCGGCATCCCACGCATGAATATTTCTGTTATGATTGACTCGAGTTGGTCGAGCTGTGCTCTCTTGGCATGTGCCAGGACCTTGAGATGGTCCAGAAAGTGCGTGGGGCCGCCTGTCCCCATCTCCTGCGTATCAAGAAGGATACGCAGGTCTTCAATTTGTGACCTCCCAAATTCCTCCATGAACTTTTGAGTCTTCTACTTGATGGGGGTATTTCTGAGTCTTGGGGAAGGTTCAAGAGGGCCTTGAACCTTCCCCAAGACTCAGAAATACCCCCATCAAGTAGAAGACTCAAAAGTTGTAAAAATACTTAGAGGTAATCTCTGGGCTACGATGATTGCCCTTTGATCCCCAGGAACTGCCTGGTTTAGGAGGATGAGCTCCACCATTTCCCACCAGCCAATGGGATTTTGTGGGTCGAATGGAGGAAGCTGAACCGAAGAGGGAGTGGGGAAGAGACGTTCTTGGGGGATAGGCGAATGAGGGAGGATGCTTGCGTGCGCGCCTTGAACGTGGACTAATACGTCGTTGTTGTTGCGAGGGAGGGGGGGATGCTTTGGTCGGTGTTAATGTGCCCGAAGTTGGGGTGTAACTTGTAGCTCCGTTATGATCCATTTACGAAAAAAAATATTAAAAATGTGTGTTTATGCACAAATTCGATTCACGCGCATAAACGTAAAATTTGAAAACAAAAAATTGAAAATTAGTCACTCTTTGTATTTATCACGGTATAATATAATTAATTTTATGAAATTACTAAGGGATCACTTAAGGATGTTAAAGTGAACTAAGGATTAAAAACGAGAACGTGTTGAAAGTGACTCGTGAAAAATAAAACAGTCTACGCACCTAACAGTGAAAATTAATTTAATTTTATGAATGAATGAATGGGAGATAATCGAACTAGTCTGGGCACCATTCATAGGTGTTAAATGAATATTACGGTATTATCCTAGCTACCTGTTAGACCACAATAAACATAAAACCTATATTTAGTTATTCAAAGGAATGAATTGTTAAATGATAACGCGAGTCTAAATGATAATTGGATTATAACGGAGTTGAATGGGTCTGTAAATGAAACAAGAGAATCAAACATTAATTCGGGATTCTATCTGGGAAATATTTAGCCTAAGCTACAATTACAATTGACATCTTTACAGACCTGGTGAGCGATGAAGCACAGCCAAGAGAATGAAGCCTCATGGCTTATTTAAGACGCTTGGGAGAGTGAGTGTACCAATCTCCCGATTTAAGTCAGGGTTACCAACCCTTCTTGGAATTATATATATATATATATATACAGTAAGAAATAAATATTTACATTTGTAGGGGTGTAGACCGCTACAATACCGCCCCACCAAAGGAAAGCTCGCCTAACACAATGTATTTACATAAAATTTAGTCTATATAGCGGCGAGGCCTCCTTACAACGCGTCCAGAACGGGTTATGGTGCCCATGATATGACTCGGATTGCGGGTGAGGTGGGGATTAGTAGTGCCACTCGATTAAAGTGGGAGATTGTCGCGAGCGATGACCGGAGCGTCGGGATACGATTGTTCTGGACCTCCCGAAAAAGCGTTTGTCGGGAGTTGCGCGTTGGTCGCTTGGTGTTCTTCAGCTGCTGTTGAGTAATCCTGCGACAAAAAGGGAGGCAGCAGCAGGTGGGAAGAAAAATTGGGTGGGTAGAGATGGTTGGTGGAGGGTTTGCGAACCCCGAAAAATGGTTCGGAAGTGTTGAAGGAATAGTTGGGGGCGGAAGGTAGGCTCGGATGACCACTGGACCTCTATTAGTGGAAGAGAAAGGTAGTGGCTGTTCCAGATGAACGGCCTCTATGAAAGCGGGTTTAAGCCGACCGATGGAAACCGTATCCTGCTTGGTGCCAAGCTGCAGTACAAAGAATTTCGGCTTCCTGGAGACGACGAGAAAGGGCCCGTCATAGTCAGGTTGCAAGGATGTGCGAGTGGAATCGCGACGGACAAATACATGAGAGCAAGTTGCCATCTCCTTTGGCATGAAAGGTTTCTGATTAGCAGGTACTCTTGCGGCCGTCGGCTTAACCTCAGACATCGCCCGATTTGGTTGAAAGCGCGAACCAAATCGAGCCGAGAAAAAATGGAACAACCGAAGAGAGCGGAGTTAAAATCCGATAAGAAAGGCAGGGGATACCGGTGACGAGAATCGACGAGTATATCGTGCGCGGAAAGAAAATCTAGGCCTAAAATTGGCATGTCGACGTCGAAAATGATGAACGTCCATGGAAAAACACGACGTAACCCGAGAGAGAGCTCGAGAATACGCCTCCCATAAGTCCTTATGTCCGATGGATTGGCAGCTTTAAGGACCAGATCAGAAGAAGTGCAAGCTTTCTCGACTGAAGAGGCTGGAATGACATTGCATTGAGCGCCAGTGTCAACCAGGAAGGAGAAACCGAGAGGGTCATGAACACTAAAAGGAGGATCGGCCTGAAGAGGTGAGGTTGCAGAGGTGACCGACCCACGTATCACTTGCGAATTCAGTTTAAAATTCTCTGTGTTTAAGGTGAAGATTGGGTAAGTTAATCCGTAGAGTTTTGTAAAGATCGGAGGTTGTGAGGCAAGGTTAGGTTGAGATTGAGGTGAAAGTTGAGCATTTTGCTCGTAGTTGCATGGGGCAGAGCATTTTTCTACTCTTGAGCCAAATTTGATGTGATAGCAACAAAAGCCTGAATGTTGAAAAATAGCAGTATGAGCAGCACGACCAGAATAAGGGTTAAAGTTGTAGGCATGAAATGATGCACAGTAAAAGAAGCAATGCTCCCATAATTAAAATGGTACCAGCAGCTAGCCTGAGAGTTGTCAGGATAGGGGAAATTATGCCTAGGTTGGAAATGAAACTGCTGTGCCTCACCTTTTGTGCTGCTGTTTCCTCGTTGGTGTTGCCTTTTTCGGGAGGAGGAACGACGTCTGACTCCTTCGTCCTGCTAACGATTGTGCTCTCGGTGAAGACCCGTTCGCACCTTTAGGGCTCGAATATCCATCTATATCCTCTCCATAACGGATGAAAGACCCGAAGCCTGGGAGGATGCATCCTGAGGGAGTCCTGCTCGGTTGTAAGGAGTCTCGCCCGGTGACCTAACCTGTGAATTGATACATATGAGTCGTTTTTAACATTAGAGTTGTAATCATGCAAAGATGTGCTACGCCCCCTATTTACATTGCTAAAAGTCCTGATGCCTGCATTTCGCCAGCTGACGAATGGATTGTTATACAAGGCGTCAGCCGCCTCTGCCATCTTTTCCAAGTTCGCAGGGGAGAACATTAGTATAAGGGGATTAATTTAGTCCGGCATCCCACGCATGAATATTTCTGTTATGATTGACTCGAGTTGGTCGAGCTGTGCTCTCTTGGCATGTGCCAGGACCTTGAGATGGTCCAGAAAGTGCGTGGGGCCGCCTGTCCCCATCTCCTGCGTATCAAGAAGGATACGCAGGTCTTCAATTTGTGACCTCCCAAATTCCTCCATGAACTTTTGAGTCTTCTACTTGATGGGGGTATTTCTGAGTCTTGGGGAAGGTTCAAGAGGGCCTTGAACCTTCCCCAAGACTCAGAAATACCCCCATCAAGTAGAAGACTCAAAAGTTGTAAAAATACTTAGAGGTAATCTCTGGGCTACGATGATTGCCCTTTGATCCCCAGGAACTGCCTGGTTTAGGAGGATGAGCTCCACCATTTCCCACCAGCCAATGGGATTTTGTGGGTCGAATGGAGGAAGCTGAACCGAAGAGGGAGTGGGGAAGAGACGTTCTTGGGGGATAGGCGAATGAGGGAGGATGCTTGCGTGCGCGCCTTGAACGTGGACTAATACGTCGTTGTTGTTGCGAGGGAGGGGGGGATGCTTTGGTCGGTGTTAATGTGCCCGAAGTTGGGGTGTAACTTGTAGCTCCGTTATGATCCATTTACGAAAAAAAATATTAAAAATGTGTGTTTATGCACAAATTCGATTCACGCGCATAAACGTAAAATTTGAAAACAAAAAATTGAAAATTAGTCACTCTTTGTATTTATCACGGTATAATATAATTAATTTTATGAAATTACTAAGGGATCACTTAAGGATGTTAAAGTTAACTAAGGATTAAAAACGAGAACGTGTTGAAAGTGACTCGTGAAAAATAAAACAGTCTACGCACCTAACAGTGAAAATTAATTTAATTTTATGAATGAATGAATGGGAGATAATCGAACTAGTCTGGGCACCATTTATAGGTGTTAAATGAATATTACGGTATTATCCTAGCTACCTGTTAGACCACAATAAACATAAAACCTATATTTAGTTATTCAAAGGAATGAATTGTTAAATGATAACGCGAGTCTAAATGATAATTGGATTATAACGGAGTTGAATGGGTCTGTAAATGAAACAAGAGAATCAAACATTAATTCGGGATTCTATCTGGGAAATATTTAGCCTAAGCTACAATTACAATTGACATCTTTACAGACCTGGTGAGCGATGAAGCACAGCCAAGAGAATGAAGCCTCATGGCTTATTTAAGACGCTTGGGAGAGCGAGTGTACTGATCTCCCGATTTAAGTCAGGGTTACCAACCCTTCATGAAATATTATATATATATATATATATATATATATATATATATATATATATATATATATATATATATATATATGTATATATATATATATATATATATATGTATATATATGTATATATATATATATATATATATATATATATATATATATATATATATATATATATATATATATATATATATATATATATATATATATATATACAGTAAGAAATAAATATTTACATTTGTAGGGGTGTAGACCGCTACACACTCTCCTCAAATTAATGCTCCAACTCACTCTTCTCATTCTAATTCAAATTCTTCGACTAATTTAAACTGAGAACGCAAGTGATCAATAGGTCTATCACCTCTGCCGTTCCTTCATCTCAAGTCAATCCACCATTTTACATTTATGACTCACTCTCTGGTTTCTCATATTTAGTTGACACTGGCCCCGTAAGGGGCACGGCGATTTGCCATCCTGGCCGCCGTGCTGACGGGACTCAGCACCCCATCCGACTCCAGCTTAGCCTCTTCTCCTTCCTTGAAAACACTTGATTCCTCGCCATTCATACAACCTCTCCCACAACTTTCTCTTGTCAGCCTCTAATTTCACAGGGTAGATGCTAACCTTCTTCTCAGCCAACCGTCAGGGATCGGGGTTGAGGGGGAAGGGGACAATGTTCCCTAACCCCTGAGCTTCGGTCTGGGGTGGTTGGTTTTTAACAACCTGCTTCATCCCCACCTATACCTTCCTCACTTCCCTTTTCAACCCCTCTTTACATTCTATCAATTTTTACGCCGTGTTCAAGGTGGAGCCGCCATGCCGATGGACTGCCAGGCCACCAGGCGGGAGGGGTGTTCCCAAATGGCGGTGCCTGGCTCTGCAGGGCCTGTAAGCATCTCTTGCAGTGCGGGCTACTGTGAGAGGTGATGCGCAATTGCGTCCCGTGATACAAATAGGGTCACCATGCCCAATGATGAATTTAAAAAAAACCCCAACCCTCAACTTCCCCTGTAACATCAACGGAGCCGCCCTCGGGCAGCTCCAGTGAAAAAATGGAGCCCCCCCCCCCTGTGCTTTCGCAGGGGACCCTCCATATCTCTCTAACCGGAGAGGAGGCTCACTCCTCTCCTTCGCCTACGGGTGTAGAGGACTCCCCCTCACCCCCTTCTCTGGAGGTGCTTTCGAGCACCTCCCTCTTTCCAGCGGCAGTCCCCTCTGTTCTTTCCAAGGGGACTGCCAAGAAGCCAGCAGGCAGCCCTTAGCCAACCGCTCCACATCGAAGCGGCTTGGTAGAGCAAACCCCTTAGGGAGGAAAGGAAAGCCAGGCCCCTTCGGTCGCTTCCCTCAAAAGAGACCTGCTGGCAAGAATTTTAAACCTTGCTGGGGTCAAGGCCTGTGCCTCCCCAAACAAGACTGGTGACGCTGCGATGTCCTGGGAGGGGATGGCAAACTGGAGGCCCCTCCTGTGATAGACATGGTCTTTGAGGAAACCCAGCCTCTGACGGTAGGGCCTTCAATGGGGGAATCAGGGTTCGGCGCCAAGCACCGAACCCGAATCCGCCCCTATGCAAGGTCCTCCGCAAACGGCTGAGGCCTCCGAGGCAGGACCTTCTCCATTTCGGAGAAGGACCTGGCTGAGGCCGGTCCATCTGGCCTGGGCGCTCCTTCCCGCGGAGGTGAGAAGCGGGTTCATTCCCTGCCCTCCTCTCCAAAAAAGAAAAAGACTAAAAAGACGAAGAAGACTCGGGGCTCCTCTCCATCCGCGGGGGATACGGGGACGGATGGCTCTGCTGCCCCTTTGGCAAGCGACCAAGCGAAGATAGGCACATCCGGCCCCTCTGCCCCCCCCCGGTTGCGGAGCCCCTGACTAAGACCAAAAGTGCACAGGGCGGAGCCTCGATGACATCGGGGCCCCTCATTCAGAGGTTACCTGGCGTTTTCGAGCCCGCTGGCTTCAAACGCTTCCTCGTTATTCGCTCCACTGATGGCACCATGTTGTCCAAGGGCAACATGATCCATCAGAAGAGAGGATTAGCTAGTGCAATTGGTAGAGAGCCGAAGGTGACCCGTTTCTCGGACGGGAGCCTTCTGGCGAATGCGGCGAATCACGCTGAGGCGGCCAAGATAAGTGCTTTTCGGACACTTCATAGCACCCTGGTGAGTGTGACGCCGCACTATACTATGAACTTTGTGAAAGGAGTAGTTTATGCGAGGGAACTCGTTGACTACTCCATTGAGGACATCACCCTAGAGCTGGCCGACCATGGGGCGGTCAAGGTCGAACGTGTGATGAGAAAACAGGGAGGGGCCCGAGACCCACCCCAACACTCTTTGTCACGCTCGACTGTGACAAGCTCCCTGAGTCATTGCGTGCCGGTTGGTAGGCATTCGTGCCACTGCCGCGGCGGTGCTATTACTGTCACCGCTTCGGCCATACGAATCGCTCTTTTAGACGTGCAAAGTCGGGGTCACCCGAAGTATGTGTAAATTGCTCCAAGGCCGCACACGGTAAGTCCAAATCGTGTGTGGCCAAGTGTGTCAATTGCGGAGAGCCGCACCCTGCTTCTTCGAAGCAATGTGGTGCATATCTCCTTGAGAAAGAAATCCTGGCCGTTCAGGCCCAGGATCGACTCTCATTCCGCGAGGCAAAGGACTTGGTCCTGGCGCGCCCGGCTCTGCCTGGGACGTCATATGTCTCAGTAGTTAGAAAGGCACCCTCTGCTCCTGGCCCATTCAGGCCAACGAGCACGGTTGTTTCCGCGCCCATTTGGAGCTGTTCTGCGGGCTCTACTCAACCCGGGCGCTTCCCTAGTAAAGCTGGCGGCAAAATGGGTTCATACCCAGTCCCGGCTAAAACCAGAGCTCCTCCCTCTTCCCCCAGCGTAACTGTGTCCTGTAAAGCGAAACGGCCACGCCCTCTACTGAGTTGTTAGACTCACAGGGGGTAACACCCCTGAAGTTGGTCGCCAGGCCATCTTCGGGGGTTCCTAAAGCTGTCCCCCGAAAGGAGGACAGCAACAAAGGAGCTTCGGCTCCTTCGCCCACGCCTTGAGGTGGAGCGGGTGGCTCGGAGACGCTGGTTCCTCGAAAAAAGGGGCCACGCGCCTCCGAAGCCGCAAAGCCCAGCTAAGGTTTCGAGGCAGAGGGAGGAAAAGAGTTGCATGTCGAGCCCAACCTTCCCCAATAAGTCTCGAAGGCGACAGCGCGTATACTCTGATTTCTGCGTACATTCCACCGTCAGCCGACTTCGACGCGGGGGACTTCCGCCGCGTCGTGGCACGGTTGCCGAGGCCCTTTCTCTTGCTTGGAGATCTGAACGGCAGGCATCCTCTCTGGGAAGATTACTCAATAAATCCCAGGGGACAAGTCCTTGCCGATCTTATCGAAGAGCTTGAGATAGGTGTGCTAAACGTGGATGAGTTTACGCATCACTGTCCGAGAACCGCTTCATTTTCTTGCCTTGACCTATCTTTGTGCTCTTCGGATGCACAGCCTGATTTTGATTGGGGTGTGGTCGATGACCTCCATGGTAGTGATCACTTTCCCATTCAAATATTATTTTCAGGGCAACTGCCACCTGAGAGCACACCTCGGTGGTGCTTTGCACGGGCGCGGTGGCCTGCATTTTAGGAAATGACTGAATTCTCTATCTCAGTCGAGGAGTTTAGGTCGGTAGACGAAGCCGTTGAGTTCTTCTACGGCAACATCATCGACGTGGGCCTATCTACTATTCCTAAGACGTCTGGCCGTTTTGCATGCTGACCACTCCCATGGTGGTCGGCCGAGTGTGAGACGGGCCTCAAACAGAAGCATTATGCCTACATGCGATATAAGCGCCGCCCGAACGATTTCACTGTCGCTGAATTTCGTCGGGCTAGGGCTAGGTTCCGGTATATTTCGAAGCACGCCCGCCGCTCTTCTTGGCGGGCATACGTGTCTTCACTTAACGTGAAAGACCCCTTTAGTAGAGGTGTGGAAGCGAGTCAAAAAGATTCGGGGCAAGTTCTCGCAGGACCCCCCCTCCCGTTCCCCAGGATAATGAGACCGTAATCTCGGACCCCGCGTCCGTGGCGGAATCCTTAGCGACCGGTTTTTCCGCATTGTCTAGTCGGGATGCTGCTCCGCCAGCATTCAATAAACGTCGTCATGTCGCGGAAGGCCGCCGGCTGGACTTTACCTGCAGAGGCGGAGAACCCTTCAACGACAGGTTTACTGTGAGTGAGTTGCGCTCCGCTCTTGCTTCGTGCGCGGACACCGCCCATGGTCTGGACGATGTCCCGTACGCCATGCTTCGACACCTGGGTGAGCGAGGCATGGCCTTTCTCCTAGATTTGTTCAACAGGATCTAGGTGGAGGGTCTGCTCCCAGATTCCTGGCGAATCGCTACTGTGCTCGCCTTTCGCAACCCGGGGAAAGATCACTCTACTCCGACCGGTTTCCACCCAATCTCTCTAACCTCTTGCGTGTGCAAGTTGATGGAGAAATTGGTAAATGTTAGATTAGCCTTTTTCCTGGACAGCGGAGGCCATCTGTCTTCTGCACAGAGCAGCTTCCGCAAGTTCCACTCCACGTCGGATGCTCTGCTCCGACTGGAAAATGCCGTCTGCAAGGCTTTCTTTCGTAGACCGCAATACGCAACGGTTTTTTCGATCTGGAGAAAGCCTATGATACCGCATGGCGATAAGGTATCATGGAAACTCTCAGCACGATGGGGGCGAGAGGACGTCTTCCAATGTTTATATTTGAATTGTTGCGAGATCGTCTATTCCGCGTACGGGTGGGGGGGAGCCCTCCATGGCCCAAAGGAGGAGGAAGAGGGTGTCCCGTAGGGAAGTATCCTCAGTGTCACACTATTTGCCCTGAGCATCAACGACATCACCTCGGTGCTGCCGGAAGATGTTCTCGCTACGCTCTACGTGGACGACCTTTCGATTTCTTTTGGCGTGGCCCAGATGCCAACTCTGGAGCGTCGACTCCAACAGGCATTGAACCGCGTCTCTCGCTATGCCGAAGCGCACAGGTTTCGGTTTTCTTTGGCCAAGACTAAGGTGGTGCACTTCTGCCGCCATCCACGGCTTCCCCCTGACGTAGATTTGTTTCTTAATGGGGTGCGCCTGGATGTAGTTGAGTCGCACCATTTCCTTGGTCTTGTATTCGACCGACGCATCACCTGGGAGGCTCATATTCGCAGCCTTGGGGTCTCTTGTACCCACGCCATAGATATTCTCCGTTTCGTGACGTTCAGCGCTTGTGGCGCTGATAGGGCTACCGCCTTACTTTTTTATCGATCCTTTGTTCGCTCGAAGCTAGACTACGGATGCGAGTTTTATGCATCCGTAGCCGAGCGTTTATTGCGGAATGTGGATTCGATCCACCACACCAGCCTTCGCCTTGCGACCGGTGCCTTCCGCACTTTCCCCATTGACAGCCTGTTGGTCGATGCTGGGGAGATGCCACTCGCTCTGCGCCACGTGCAGTGCATCACTCGCCTGTACGCGCGAGCCCGGCGCCTCCCTCAGTCGCCAACAGCTTTCACTGCATCCGCAGCTAATCTCGACGGTGCCTATGCCGCCGAGAGATGCCAGCCATACCCTAAGCCCTTTGGGTTTAGGGTCAGGAAACTCCTTCGAGAGCTAGGTATAGCTCTCGGGCCGGTGGCGCCCCTGGTTCTGCCCAGGACGCCAACCTGGAGAGGGTACCACATTTGGCTATTTTTTTGCGACGCCTCTGCTCCCAAAGCTTGTACGGCGCCGGCAGTATTGCGTTCGACCTTTTTGGAGCACACTTCGTGTCACGCTGGAACCGTGCCAGTGTATACGGATATCTCCAAGTCCCAAGAGGGAGTCGGCTTCCACGCCGTATCCCCTCCTTTTGAAGTCAGCGGGGCTCTGCCATGCGCTGCGTCTGTCTTCACGGCCGAGCTAGTGGCAATACACCACTCGGTACGGGAGATTACGCGACGTGCCCGGTTCGGAGACCAGATTGTGATCTATAGCGACTCACAAAATGCCCTGAGTGCTCTCGGGGCATTGGAATCTCCGCATCCCCTGGTTCATGATATCCGTGATGCCACGGTTTTGGCGAGCAGAACGGATGTTGAGATTATCTTCTGTTGGGTTCTTGGACATGTAGGAATTGTGGGGAATGAGCACGCCGATGAGTCCGCGAGGACTCTGTGACCGGACCAGCGTTTCGCTCTTCCTCACACCGACTACATGGCAGGAATACGGGCAGCTCTTCGGACTGCTTGACAAATAAGATTCGAGACGGTCGAAGGGAACCTAAAGTTGCGTGCCATTGCGCCACGACTGTTCGCATGGACCAATCCCCCAATGCCGCGACGGCTTCAGGTCGTCTCCGAATCGGACACACTCGTGTTCCGCATCGCTATTTGATGGAGCGCTCGCCTGCGCCCTATTGCGACGACTGCATCGTCCCCCAGAATGTTCGGCACATTCTTGTCGAATGTCCCAGTCTGGGTGATCTTCACGCACGTTACCTGTCCCGGTACCGGGATGGGCGGGGTCGCTACCGCCTGTCCTCTGTACTCAGGACGAGTGCGTGCACATTGACTGGTGGACTTGTTGACTTTTTGGGGGGGATGCCAGCCTTCTCCCTTTCATTTAACTAGGATAGTCGTTGTTTTTGTTATTGTTTCCTAATTTTTATTTCTTTTTATTGTTTTCTTTTAAAATTTTTTAAAGTAGCCTAGAACTAGGGTGTTTATTTACGGCGACTTATGCCTAAGCTGGCAGTCGCCAGATAGCCCCTAAAAAAAGAAAAAAAAGAAAAAAGTTCACACTGGTGCTCAATGTAGTGTTATTCCAGCTTCACTGGACGATAAAGCTTGTTGCCCCTCTGATCTTGTCCTTAAAGCCGCTAATTCCTCGGATATAAGGACTTATGGAAGGCGCATCCTTCAGTTGGCTCTCGGCCTTCGTAGAGTTTTTCGATGGACTTTTATTGATGCCGAGGTCGACGTTCCTATTCTGGGCCTAGATTTTCTCTCTGCCCACGACCTTTTGGTCGACTCTCGTAACTGCAAGCTCCAAGTCCCAAGAGGCGGTCGGCTTCCACGCCGTATCCCCTCCGTCACAGAGTTTTCTCTCTATCCAGATTATTTCAGCCAATCCACAGTTTAGCGCCTTCTACAGGAATTGCCTGCAATTAGCATACCATCCTCTAAAGACAAGCCTATTAAATACAATGTGGTTAACCGGATAGAGACGACTGGAGGTCCTGTATTTTCCTGCCTCTGTCGATTAGCCCGAGATAAACTCGCCTTAATGAAACAGGAGTTCACCTTTATTGTGGATGCTGGCATAGCTAGCCCCTATACTTCTCATTGTGCCTCTCCGCTCCATATTGTACCCAAATCTACCCCCGATGAATACAGAGCTGTAGGTGATTACAGGCGGCTCAATACTTGTACTATCCCCGATAGATATCCTCTGTCCTATCTGTCCAATTTCAATTCTACTCTTTTCGGTTGTTCGATCTTTTCTCGACTCGATCTGGTACGTGCTTTCAAACATATCCCTATTCATCCAGATGACGTCCCAAAGATGGCTATCACCACGCCATTTGGTTCCTTCGTCATGAACAGGATACCTTGTAGTCTTCGTAACAGTGGTCAGACCTTCCAACGTTTTATGGATCAGGTTCTGAGAGGTCTGCCTTTCGTCTTCTGCTACATAGACGACCTCTTGATAGCATCTTCGTCTTTAGAGGACCATATGTCTGAGGTTTTCTTCAGGTTTTCGCTCGACTTGAAGACTACGGTATCGTACTCAACACTTCTAAGTGTCTTTTTGCTGTCCCCCAACTCTCCTTCTTGGGTCACCATGTCTCGAGTACAGGGATGAGCCAACTCGAAGAAAAAGTTACCGTGATACGTAACTTTTCTCGGCCTACATCACGCAAGCAACTTAGGCGTTTCTGTGGCATGGTTAATTTCTACCACAGATTCATACATATTTGTGCCAAGGTCATGCAACCTTTCAATTCTCTGCTCAGCAAGACCACAAATAACTCTCCTCTTGAATGGTCTGCTGAAGCGTGCGATTCGTTCTCTTCCACCAAAGAGGCTATTGCCCTAGCTACGGAATTGGCTCATCCTTTTCCAGGAGCCACCATCAGCGTTGCTTCCGACGCATCCTGGACCCACGTAGGTGCAACATTGTAGCAGAAAGTTGGTGACCAATGGCAACCTCTTGCTTTCTTCTCTCGCTCTCTTTCAGAGCCTCAAAAGAGGTATAGTACGTTCTCTCTCGAGCTCCTCGGAATATACCTCGCAATCCGTCACTTCCGACAATACTTGGAAGGACGTGACTTTACCATTTTTGCGGACCATAAGCCTTTGGTCGGTGCTTGTTCTTCTCGTAGTATTTCGTCAGTACACACTACAGTTGACACACGTCATCTTGACTTCATCCTGCAGTTGACGAACGATATGCGCTATGTTCCTGGTTCTTCAAACGTCGTACCAGACGCGCTCTCTCGCATTTCAGCGAATTCGGGCACGCAACTCTCCTGCATTGCGCCCATCGATCATGTGACAATAGCGCTTGCCCAGGAACAAGATGAAGACACGCAAACGTTGCGTCACTCTTCTCAACTCGTTGTTCGTGAGATCGATTTGCCGGACAGTCCTTTCAGGCACATCCTGGTTGACTACATATTACCTGACTGTCCTCGTCCTCTAATTCCTCTAGCTTACCGTCAGTACATTTTCAACCAAATTCACGGTCTCTCTCATCCTGATGTCAATTCCACACGCAAGCTCGTTGCCCAACGCTTCGTTTGGCCAGGTATGAATGACGACGTGGTAAAATGGACTCGCTCATGCTTTTATACCAGCGCGCCAAAGTCCATCGCCACACAAAAGCTCCTCTGGTCTCTTTTCCTCTTCCTTCGTCGCGTTTTGACGCCGTTCATGTTGATCTAGTAGGTCTTCTTCCTTACTCTTGTGGTTGCAATTATCTTCTCACCATGATCGATCGTTTTACTCGTTGGCCAGAGGCAGTTCATATCTCGAACATCAGAGCTTCCGCAGTCACTCGAGCCTTCGTCTCAACATGGGTTGCTCGTTTTGATGTTCTCTCAATGATCATGACTGATCGTGGCAGCCAATTTGAATCCTACCAATGGGATGCACTCATGGCAGTTGTTGGTTCCTTTCGCCTTCGTACCACAAGCTACCACCCCCAAAGCAACTCGGCCGTCGAACGTTTGCATCGGACGCTCAAGGCAAGCTTACGCTCCACCGATCTTAATGTCACATGGGTGGACAAGCTACTTTTGATTCTGTTGGGCATTCGTTCGTCCTTGAAAGAAGATTTGGCTTGCTCTGCAGCGGAACTAGTTTACGGTACTTAACTTCGTCTGCCTGGTCAATTATTTTCTTCTTCTGAGCGACCTCTACCTCCTCACGTCAATCCTGCTTCTTAGGTACACGATTTTGTACGAGTGATTGCTGAGGTTAAGCCTACCGCCCCTAGAGTGCCGGCTAATCAGAGACCTTTCGTGCCAAATGAGATGCCAACTTGTTCCCATGTCTTTATTCGTCACGATTCTACTCGTTCTTCATTGCAACCCGTTTATGACGGATCCTTTCTCGTCATCTATAGGAAGCCGAAATTCTATATACTGCAGTTTGGAGCCAAGCAGGATACTGTTTCTCTGGGTTGCTTAAACCTGCCTTTATTGATGCTGTTCATTCTGAGCAGTCCTCATTTCCCTATTCTACTATCTTTAATAATGGTCTAGTGATTCCCCTACCTCATCATCATCTAAGCTCAAACCCACTCTCCTTTACCTCGCCCATATCTCCATCTCCTTCGCGATTGCTGCCGCCTCATCTTTTGTTGCAGGAAACATCGTCGTCAGAGGTGTCCAGTCAGGAGACCATCCCTCCACCTCTGATCGCCCCGCAACCCGCAAGCCAGGCACAGAGCGTCATGCTATCGCCAGACGCCAGCTCGTAAAGGTCACCCCAACGGATCACCATCAATCCGTCCACTCTTGCTAGTGGCAGTGCCCCAGCTCACCGGTGTCATCTCATGATCTGGTCGCATTGTCAGAAGGCCTCGGAGATATCTGGATTAGCGTTATAGCAATGCCCTCTGGCATTCCTATAAAATATTACATGTATCAATATTCCATTGCATCAATTTAAATATTACCATTACCTAATATCATTTTAACGTAATGTACTTTGTGCATAAATATTAGCATACTTTCCTTTTTAAATTCAATGTAGTATTATTCATTTATTTTCCCATTTAATTTCTACAATTTCCATTAAATCTTATGTCAAATCTTAACTTAGTTATGTATAAATAATCAATCCAAAATCTCAAATATTATGTATATGTATTTTCAATATATCTTTTGTAATATATAATTGCCATCCAAAAATCCTGGTTAAGATACATTCTTTTCGGCCACACTTACTTTAGTCAAACACACAAACTAACACACTTTCAGCTCAACCACATTGAACATGAATATTCCTCACTCGTCATTCTCAGCAGAAAGATCCCAATTCACAGTCCATCATAGTTACCTTACCATACCTTACCTTAATTACTTTACCTTACCTTACCTCACTCCGCCTTATATTTAACTCTACTTTTCATTAGTTTTATACATTGCATTACGTTGTATTCCTTAACAATTCTCAATTTAATTATATCATTCATTCGTAGAATTGTAATAACCGCTCACTAGTTATTTCCTAATTCAATTCACTCATTGTGCATTCGTTGATTTTATAAATATATTTATTTTGTTTATCGTCCACTTTTCTTACAAACCTCGCGCCCAAAGTTTTCTAAATTCAATTCACGTCAGTCGTTAGGCCTAAATATTAGCAGACGACTATTCTATCCAATTCAACAAATTTATGGTAATGGTTTTCAAATAGCTATCTAGGCTGATTTAGTAACTAAAATCAATCCACCTAATAACCAAATATGATAGTGTAATATTTTTTGTAACGGGTTGAGTAACTCTCCTGGGGGGTGAGGTATTGTAGCAGCTGACATCTTTGCAAGCTCGTACAAAGTTCGTAAAGAGGCAGTTGGCAATTTCCCGTCTGAGAAAATTATGCATCTCGCCCCAAATCCATTTTTGTACGACCTTTGATACCAATACGGTTACCTCAAAATCAAGGTACGACTCCTCCCAACTACCAAGCAATCAAAACCTTTGTACAAGATAAACCCTAATTTAAGATTAAACCAACATTTAATATCAAACCCTAATTTAATACTCAAACCAAAAATTAATAATCAAACCCCATAATTAATATTGAAACCACAAATTAATATTCAAATCCTAATTTAATATAAATGCTAATTAAATATCAAACGCTGATTTAATATCAAACCTAATAAATTATCACGCGTTAATTTAATAATCAAACGATAATTTAATGTCAAATCTTAATTAATATAAAATCTTAATTATTATCGCATGTTAATTAATATCAAACCCACATTTAAAATTAAATCCAACATTTAAGATTAAAACCTAATTTAAGATTAAAACCTAATTTAAAATTAAACCCACAATTAATATCAAACCCCCAAATTAATTTTAAACTCAAAGTTAATATTGAAACCTAAAATTAATATTCAAAACCTAATTTAATATTCAAACCTTAAATTAACAACAAACCCAGAATTTAAATCAAATCCTAATTAATATCAAACCCTTATTTTAATATCAAACCCTAATTTAGTATTCAATACCTAATTTAATACAGAATTTAAAAAACAAAGCAATTCAATAACACGTACTAATTGAATAACACTTCCATATTTAATAACACAGACACTAAGATAATAAAGACACTAAAATACTAGTCACTAAAATAATAAAGACAAAGATAACAAAAACACAAAGCTAACAAAGACAAATATAAAAAGGCAGAAAGATGAAGACCCTGAAATAAAAAACCGGCAAAAAAACCTGCAATAAAAAAATCATGCAATAAAAAACCCTGCAATAAAAAAACTGAAATAAAAAAAAACCTGCAATAAAAAACCCTGAAATAAAAAACCCCTGCAATAAAAAAACCCTGCAATAAAAAAAACCCTGCAATAAAAAAACCCTGCAATAAAAAAAAACCTGCAATAAAAAACCCCTGCAATGACAAAGACCTCGAAATGACAAAGACCTCGAAATGACAAAGACCCCGAAATGACAAAGACCCCGAAATGACAAAGACCCCGAAATGACAAAGACCCCGAAATGACAAAGACCCCGAAATGACAAAGACCCCGAAATGACAAAGACCCTGAAATGACAAAGACCCTGAAAATGACAAAGACCCTGAAAATGACAAAGACAATGATATGACAAAGACAATGATATGACAATGATATGACAAAGACCCCAAAATAACAAAGACCCCGAAATAACAAAGACGGTTAAATAACAAAGGCCGTTAAATAAAAATGGAACGAAGCTAACGAAGAACGAGATAGCGAAGCGACACCAAAGGAATTATGGGCAATTATCCGAAGAATGAAAGGAAGGACTCACAATTAAAATAAATGTGTAATTAGAAGACGCCAACGGTCAATTAATTGTCAGAAGAAGGCGAACAAATCTTCAGAATCAGCGAAGAAGAAGACGAAGATTTCGACTTAGAATTGAAAAATAAAGTGATAAAAGAACTTAAAGAAAAGATGGAAAGGACGTGTCTCCGAACCCCCGAGTGAACAGGGCAAACCAACTGGACGAAAGAGTGACGCCATTAGGTTTAGCCCCACCTCGCCCCCTACCCTCCAAAAGAAGAAAATTGAGCGACGACGAGAGGAAGAATTCAAGGGAAAGGGAGATCGGAAGAACCCCCCCCCACCCCCCGCCATGAATGACTCAATCCCCCACATCTCAAGGAAATGCCGAACAGCTACGAAGGAGTAGCCTGGCACCTCCTTCTTAGGAGCTTCACTACTTGACTAGGAAATTGCGGTCCCTCCCCCTCTGACCCCCACTGTCATCATGGATTCTAAAAATAAAGTTTATGGAAGAAGAAAAGCAAAAATAGGCAATGGAAGCCCCGAAG
Organism: Ceratothoa steindachneri; assembly: GCA_963969495.1. Lineage (NCBI taxonomy): Eukaryota > Metazoa > Arthropoda > Malacostraca > Isopoda > Cymothoidae > Ceratothoa > Ceratothoa steindachneri. The sequence goes on along the minus strand of OZ018333.1, from coordinate 116,012,873 downwards.
ATATTGAAAACGTGCCCCCCCCCCCATCTAGGAGGTTATCAAACCTCTCAAAGGGTCAAGAGGGACAAGATTGTCAGAATGGAAAACAAAAATAACAAAGTACATCTGCCCTGAATGGCAATAGCAACGAGACCCTCACCCTACCAGTGAAAATAAATACCCGAGAACAAGGAGAGAGGCTCAGAAATACGACGGTAAATCCAGTCGCACACAATCCAACTTTGCCCCGGATAAATGACCAGAGTCTCGAATATAGCAAGGGGGATTCCAAAATAGCCCCCTCACACGGATCCGAGACGACTCGGAGACCGCGAAAGGGGTAATCGAGTACGCGATTTCAAGGGGCACAATTAACACCCCGCAGGAAAACCTTGATAGACTCAAAATCGAAGCCTTTAACATAATAAACGGCAAGAAGCGCCACATTCCAGACCAATATGCATAGAATTACTAACAACAAACTAAAAATAGTAGAAATTAACGATATTACGATTGGAACAAGAAAAACGCTATTGAATACAATGCGACGAGAAGATGCGGAGATTATAATCATCTGCGAGGATGAACAACCATCGAGAACCAGATCCTACGAATACCTACAGACACGACGGTAGCAATAATGTATAATACCTGCTCATATGCAGAAGGTGAGGAATAACAAACAGATGAGAATAAAGAGGACACCGAGGAAATAAATTCAAGGAGTCACAGCAAGCCCCCCGAAACACTTAGAAACGCCCCACTCCCGAAACAGAGATAAAACCTTCATAGAGAAAAGATGGCGACAATTGAGAAATAAATGGACGAGGAAAATGAAAAACTTACACATAAGAATACTCAAACGAAGACACGAAACACGGACCAAAAAATAAGAAAGAAACTAAAAAAATAAAGATCCACATAACAACAAACCTACCCAAATACCAAAGATTCAAAGTTAACAAAGACAACTAAACAACAAAGACCCCAAATAACACACTCAAAATTTACAAAGACTTAAAAATAACAAAGACCCAAAATAAAAATAAATAAAATAAAAAGACCTTAAAGGCAACCCCTGAAAACGACCTAAATAAAAAAATAGCGCCAAAAATAACAGAGAACATTAAATAATGAAACAAAACAAATAAAAAACCCACAGAAAATAAAGAAGATAATATACAAAGACACTAAAATAATAACAGGCATAAAATATCAAAGACCCTAACATAAAAAAAGCTAAAATAAATAAATAGCAAAAGGATAAAAGAGACCAAAAATTAAGAGAAAGATATTTCACAATATACGAAGATAAAGTCACACTAGACAAAGATAATGAGTCACTAGACAAAAATAAAAGCACAATAGACAAAGATAAAGGCACAATAGATAAAGTCAGATGAGAACATACACACAGAGATCAACGGGTACAAAGAGAGAGACACGTACTTACTCGGGATAGCTAGCTGGATGACGGTGATTAATGGCGAAGACCATGTTGAGGGAAATACACGGATTATAATCTAACCCTGGAGCACAGCCTTTCTCCCCGAGTAGTCTCCTCGCTATTACGGTGGAATTATCACAGATTCTAGTATCTCTTCCCCTATCCACACCATTTCATGAACCATTCGGAATCAAAGAAACACCGATTGAATTGACTAGCCATCGTTTCCTGCCACCAATTTATGAGCCGAAATTGACTCAGCGTCAATTCACCAAAGTCATTTCGAAAACGGGATCTCTTGAAAGAGTGACAACACAGAAACCACTCCACGTATCGACTGCCAACTCGAAACTGTGGCATCCTTTTAATTTTCGCACTATTCATAAATCACGACCGGAAGAGCGGGGGAGGGCCCTGCCTCAAAAATAAGCCCCTCTTCCACCCCAAATTCCAGTTCCGGGGGATGGGGGGAGAGTGGTACCGTGTAATTTCGGCTTTTACAAAGGGCAACTATGACAAATGGGAGGATGTGGGACGGGAAGAGGTAATAAAGATGAAGCAAATCTAATAATTTTATGGGATAATGTAAGATCCAAAAAGTCATCCTAATTAAGATTCTGACGAGGATTCGAGGGATTTGCCTGGAATCATTTCGCAAAAACATAAAGAAACCACAGACGGAAGGACCAGGGACGCAAACAAGGACAACAAAGAGAAAATCCAAGATGCCTCGTCCTCACTCGAAGAACCGAGCCCCTGGTCACAAGGAAAATGTTAACCAGGCAACCACAAAAGAGAACTATAACAAGGGAAATTGGAATAAGTACGAGCGTTTACCAAGAAATTATATACCAACAAACTTAGATGAATTAACGGAGGAAGAAAAGGGCGAGGGAATGAAACGGTTGGAGGACCAGCAGTTGATAGGAGCAGAGAGAGAGAGAGGAAGAGAGAGAATCTTTCACACATTCCACTTCCAAAACAAGATCTGCGTCCAAATGGACCGAATATATATCAAATGTTCATCAGGGCGGGCGATCGTTACCTAATACAAGGCACCGACCAAGGCACGTGGAGGAAGAATTAAAAATACTAGTAAATGAACAAGAATCAGACAAATGGAACGAAGAACGAGATAGCGAAAGGGGTAATCAACAACTGGAAGGAAAACTTTGATGCCGTCAAAATCGAAGCCTTTAACATAATTAACGGCACGGAGCTCCCCATTCCACACTAAGTTTGTTGTCAGAATTACTAACAACAAACTAAAAATTAATATTAACGATTTGAACAAGAAAAACCGCTAATATCTTTAATATTATAAGATGCGAAGATTATAATGATCTGTGAGGATGAACAGCCAACTGGAACCAGATCCTACAAACATCTACACACACCACTGAAGCGATAATGTGTAATAAATAATAATTGTTCATATCCGGAACTGAATGCTGAGCGAAAAGGGAGGAAGAGGAGGAGAAAACGAAAAGAGGATAACCGAACAGATGAAAATAAAGAGGACACCGATGGAAGGAAGACATTTATGGAGTCAGAGCACGACCCCAAAGCACTTAGAAACGCCGACACATAAGTAGTACTCAACATGTTAATATTCATAGAACAAAGATGAGAATCAACACCAATGAGTGGACACGGAAAAGATATTTAGAGAAATAGAGGCGGATGAAATTTTACCCTTATCAGAACACGTGAGTAGCTCTGAGGTATGATACGATACCAACCCTAAATACCCAACTATTCCCATACCCATCCTCCGCAAGAGGAGACCAATATTATCCTTAGGGGACATCAATGAAATAATGATTTAGCGACAAAAGTTAATTTCAAAACGAGATCTCCCGATTGAGTCACAACACAACAACCACCAGACGGTTCAAAGGCAGAGTCGAAACTGTTTTTACACGCGGTGTGGGTGGGGCGCACGCCTCCAAAATGAACAGCCAACTGGAACCAGATCCTACAAACATCTACACACACCACTGAAGTGATAATGTGTAATAAATAATAAATGCTCATATCCAGAACCAGGTAGTTATGAGAGATCACTAAATTCGATGCTGAGAGAAAACAGAGGAAGAGGGGGAGAACACGAAAAAGAGGATAACCAAACAGAAGGTGAGGAAGTACAAACAGATTAAAATAAATAGGACACCAATGGAAGACAATCATCGAGTCAGAGCAAGACCCCAAAGCATTTAAAAACACCCCACTGTCGAAAGAGAAAAGCCTTATTCGAGAAAAGACGGCGAGAAAATGGCAGACTCGAAACTGAGGTGGTTGTTTTTACACCCCACCAGAGGAGCGGTGGGGGGTTGGAGCTGCACGCCTCCAAAATGCTTCCCTTGCACCCGAAACCCAAGTCGAGGGGGCGGGGGGCGAGTCGTAATCGGTAAGAGATGAAGCAAATCTAATCATTTGGAGGGTGTATTGTAAAATCCAAAATATCCCCCCGTCATTAAGTTTTAGAAGGGGACCCGGGGGTTTTCCGGGGACCATTTCGAAAAGAAACAATACCAGTATCGGGACAAGAGAGCTAAATCTTGGGACACAATCCAACCCTAGAATCGATTCTAGCAGATGATCCTAAAACAAAAGGCCACCTCCTCCGATCCGCCCTGAAAGAAGCAAAGTTCTACCAAAGAATTTACACTTTGTAAATGAACACCGCCTGCTTAGACCCAAATTTGGTGGAAAGAGGACATTAAACACCGATTAAAAAAAGGGTGCTCTAAAAGTCATCCTCATATTCTACTGCATTTAGCCAATGCCCATCCATTTCATAGTTTATTTCTCTATTATCTCTTCTTCCCATGTTAATTCATTTGTCACTTTGGTGCCCAACTTATTTAAGTCACTTTAAAGTTCACCTCAACTTCACTTGTGTGTCATCAGCGGGAACTTGCAAAGAACCGTCCATGTGAAGTAAAGGAAGAATTATAAATGCTGATAAATGAACGAGAAACAGAGGAATGGAACGGAGCTATCGATGAGCGAGATAGCGAAGCATTACATAAGGAAGAATGAAAAGAAGTACGCACAAAAGTAATTAAAAGATGCCAATGGTGAAATAAAATCGGGAAGAAATTGAATTAATTCTCCGAAGACTGCGAACAAATCTTCAGAAGTGATAGACGAACATGGAGAGGACGCACATCCCAACCACCGAGTGAACATGGGAAATGCGATAGGGCAAAGAATTACTTAGACTATTTTGGTTTAAAACGGTTCCACTCTATTTACAATGCCCGAAATTCACTTCAATTTAGAGAAAACAATTTCTACACATTTTGCGATTATAATTCCTGCGATTTTCGAAATATTCAAGAAGTACTAAATGAATATTGATATCGACCAGTGGCGAATCCAGGAAAAAAATTGAAGGGGAGGGGGAATCTGAATTCGTGAGAAAGGGGCGAGTTTGAAGAGGCGATTTCACGGGCTCGAACCCTCGGTCATTTAACCCAAGATTTAAATCAAAGGCGTGCGGGAAAAATGAAAAGGATCTTGGATTGGCCTATTTGCATCGCTCCCGTCCTCCCCTTCGACCTGAGAGCCCCAAGGAATTCCTCGATAACTACATCCCATCTTCACCTTTCATCTCTTCAACCATTCTCTGACGAGGGGAATAATATCTCTTCACCTTTGCCCTCCACGGGGGAATCTTCGGGACATCTTTACCTTCATAGTTTAATCATGACCAAACACATACATGAAGTATAGGAAGAATGCTAAGAAAGGAACAAGAACCAATCAAATGAAACGAAGCTATCGAAGAACGAGATAGCCAATTATGGTCGGAGATCAGAAGAATGAAATAAAGGTGTAATTAGAAGATGACAACAAGACGTCATCAATAAAATAAATACTAAAAAAATAAAAACAACTATAATCTTTGTACTCACAATCAGTTCTTTTTTTTACAAGCAAAATTCACAGGCGAAGGTATAGCCATAATTACATATTTGTTGTAGAGGGCAAATTGCCTGGTGCCACATAGTCTCCGACCAAAGTACAAAGAACTAACCTACCTAAACACATTCTTTTGGTGGTTCAAGACAACCTATCATTCAAAACATGACGGACCAATTGATTTTTCTTCATAATTAGAAATTTGTGCGTCATTCCTCGAACCAGGAATGAGTACTGCGTTAACATACAATTGGCCGGTGAAGATGACGGCCGCAGTACAAATAAAGAACGATTATGATGAACTAAAAATGGAAGATAAAACCGGAAGAGATAAATTCAAAATCTAATCGAAAAAGTTGTGAGACGGCGAGCGAAAGAGAGAAGGCTAGCTAGATTTTGGAGCTCAAACCCACAATAAATGGTTACAAGAAACACGTAACTCAAAGACGAGGGAATGGTAGAATGAGACCATTTTACAAACTTCATTTTGAAGAAAGAAAAGGAAATAGCAAGTTAGGATACGGCCTACATTATTAGTGCACACTAGAATTGCAATGATCCAGATGCAGCAATGTGATTAAATTGCAACAAAACAATCACGAATACCAGACGAACAGAAAGAAATGTACACAACAAAATAAGAACGGAACCATCAAATAAAATGGGGGAAAAGAACAAAAAAATGGCAGGAGAGGAAGTTAACAGCACGTTGGAGACTACAGGTGCTGTTTCTGAGTACTACAAACAAAGCGGACGAAAGGGACGGGGAGGATATTTAGGTAGAAACCCCGATTAGGAAGACCCGAAGGAGACATTTAAAACTTCGTACTTCCTTCCATTTCCTTCCATTATTTTTAACGCAATCTATTCCTATGGCCAAACATTAAGACACGGGACAGGGCAAAGCATGAAATAGGACGAAAGAAACACACGGGTTCGGATTCCACGTTAAAATGTAGTTCACCTAGGTGAACTGTTTCCTCGACTAGGACCAATGCTGGGAGGGGCATGGCCATCTATTATAACTTTATCTCCCCCTTTTTCCCCTTTCATTCAACTTTATGAGGCCAACGAGGGAAATATAGGATACTGAAGGAAATACAGAGGGGCCTGGAGAGAGAAAGAAACAAATTGTAATGGGAGACTTTAATGGACGCATTTGGCATAAAAGAAGGGAGAAGTAAACAATAATGAAAGAATGTTGACCATACTATAAGAAACTGGGGTCCGAAAGATACATGGAGAATTATGAAGGCAGAATCAGTGATTGCTTATATTATAACAAGCAGAGGGTTGGTAATGAATGGTAAATTACAGATATAAAATAAGTTGGTCGAGGCACATTACCCTACAGGAGGAGATTTTCAAAGGACAGGCGAGGAAGAGTGGTCCCGGGGGTTCGAGGAAGCGGGTCTGGCCCTTTCACCAGTGTTCGAAATGTCACTGAAATTTACGTGTGCACCATGGGCGAATCAATTTTTGGAAATTTACTCCCGTTTTAACACTTTTACGGGTCAAGCACAACAGTTTTATTGTGAGATAGAAGAAAAGCACTGAAGGATCACTTTACCAATTAGCAATGAGGGTGTGAATGAGCCGGGCCACCTGAGCAATCACCACAAGACGGAACCAAACTTTCTTGCCACCAAATTGATCAGAGTCAAGTTAAATTAACAAAAACAAAATAAATGAGCTCGGTAATTTCCCTCCGATAAAAGAGCATAAATTAACTTACCCTTAATTCACAAACACTTTAATAATAATAATATTATTGTACTTAAGAAATTATTTTGAAGAAAAGTGGATCGCTTCCAACATTGTCCACACCGAAATGACCGCAGGGGTCGTAGGCTGCTTCAGGCAGTGACGGTTTGGACTCTAGTGTTTATCATGAATGAATGATGTATATAGAAAGGACAGAGAGGGATCACCGATTTAAAACCCTCGGGGGGGCGGCGTTGTCAATAAGTCCGCCATACAATCACACCCCTGAGAGGATCCCACCCGGACTCATCTCATTCATCATCATCATTCACCTAAAAGGCAATTTTCATTTCCATCCAGGCGACCGGCGAACGTGGGGGGGGCCTCTTTTCGTCCCCAAGGAAAAACCTGAAATCAACATAAGAAGTAAAACGTAAAAATTTTTAAAACCGAAAAATACACACACACACATACACACATAAGAAGTCCTTCAGTGCCACCCATCAAGAGGCACTTGTGAAGAAGACTTGCACCCCCCAGCGAGGGGCTGCAAGTGCAAGTCCAACAATGGCTTCCCACCCAGCCACCAGAGTCCCATTGAGGACAATTGCTGGGCAGACGAAGCCAGACCGAGGAACGGTGTTCTCTCAGATTTTCGGGAAGCTCAATGTAGCCATCCCGAGACTAATTGACACCCCCGTCGGCTACTCCGCTGTCTGCGAAAGAGAGGCAGACGTGGAGACCCTGACCAAGGAGGAAGGTCGAAAAGTTTTGGAGGAAATAGGCCTCCAGCCTAGCACTCCCCCCCAGATTCAGGCGCACCGAAGCATCGTGTGCCGGCAACTAGACCCCTGGATAGGCCAACACTCCAGCCTGAAGATAAAGGAGGAGATCCAGAGGAATCAGACATGGGCCAGCGTGGTGGAAGTGGTAAAGTTCCGTAACAAACGGGACAACACCGACCACCAGCATGTCTTCAAAGTAATCTTTGCAGACACGCAGATGGCTCAGAAGGCAAAAGAGAGAGGCCTATTGGTGTTCAACGCCAAAATCAGCGCGGACCAGATGGAAAGGGAGGAATTTACTCCCATCCAAATCTGCTTCCGCTGCTACAAGTTGGAGCACCACACTACGAAGGACTGCAAGGAGACGAACAGTACTTGCTCCAGATGCAGTGGATCAGGCCATGGATGGAGGGAGTGCAAGGCGACAAAAGAGAAATGCCCAAACTGCGGCCTTAACCATGGGGCGATGGCGATGTCCTGCCCCCAAAGAAAAGAAATTGTGAGGCAGAAAAAGCTGGTAGACCAAAAGAAAGCCAGCACCTTATACGCCCAAGCCACGAAGAGAACCCCAAACATTACAGAGACCCCACAACATCAGACAAAACAATACCTCAAGCTCGAGAATGAAAACTCGACAAAGATTTTAACGTGCATACTCTTTGCGCACGTTAATAATCTTACAAGTCCGGGGACTTTTTCAAAAACCCTCAATCTCATGCTCAAAAAGAACGGCATGGAGGAGATGTGGTTTCCCGATGACCCACCTTCGGGAGACGTGCTGAGACTCCAATTTGGTTCTGACAGAGCAACAGAGGCCCCAGCAACCCCGTTCCCCAAAGAGAAGATCGTGGAAGAAACAAAAACAAAAGAAAGCTCATCAAACACGAAGACCAGCACGTCCCGGCTGGACCCCCGTCTAGAAGCGGCAAAGAGACGCGAGAAGAAGGAGAAAAAAGCTGCAAGGAAGCTGAAAGAAGCCGAGGGAAACCTGTCCAGCGGAGCTTCCTCGGACTCTGAAGCGGACGAAGCAGTGAGCAGGGCGACCAAAAGCCCTGTGAGCTCCAGAAGTAGGTCGAAGACCTCGAAGCGTACATACAAGTACGACGGAGAGGAGATCGACCTCAGAATCGTCTCAAACGAGCAGATCCCCCACCCAGAAAAACTCTCCCCCATGGAAATCCTTAAGGGAATCCAACAAGGGAGTATAAAATGGGTCTACGCCGCGAGCTTAAAGGAAAAAGAAGTAGAAGAGGCACTGCATGAAGGCGCAGTTAAAATCTACAAAGACTCTTGTATTGCCCTAAACAATCAAGAGTTTAAGGAAATACGCAACGGGAGATTCCAAACATAAGAACAACAAGAAGTACACTAAAACACATAACATCTCAGACTGGAAAACACTAACAACGCCTTGAAAATACTTACTCTGAATGTGGATGGATGGAAGGGAAAATCCATTGTTTACGGCAACATCTTCCGTACAGTGGACCCAGACATCATCCTCATATCGGAGCATGGTATAGACACAACCACAGACAACATAAAAATACACAATTACAATGTTATACAGAAAAATCACACCCAAGAACGATACGATGGCGCAGCCATCGCTATCAGAAAAAACATCAAGTACAGAACATTGCCGGACTTAGATGAATCATTCGTGGCAGTCGAAATCCCGACCCTGGTTGGTGGCCTAACTGTGGTGGCAGCCTACCAGCCACCCAGGCGACAGTACCTACCGATCAACAACTTCTTCACCCTGTTCGGGCACAAAAGGCTAGCGCTGCTAGGCGGGGACCTAAACGCCCGCTGCCGTGCATCTGGCTACAGGTGCGCTGACCAAAGGGGACGAAATCTGGAACTACTATTCGACAGAAATAGAGTCCAGAGAGTAGGAACTGACTTCCCAACTTATATAACAGACTGTTCGGCGACAAAACCGGACATTGTGTTAGTGAGCCCGGAATTCCCCTTTAACATCGCCAACGAACCTGGCCCAGTAGTCCCGAGCGACCACGTCCCAATTATCACCAACATTTCGCTTGCGCCAATGCTCAGGCCCGTCCCACATAGGAAAAGTTATGCGAAAGCTAACTGGGAGCAGTACAGAGAGATGCTCAGCGCCTATCACCCAGCTGACCTGGAGGACGCAAATCTGGAGGAAATTGATGAGGAGATTGAGAACATCACCAATCGCCTCATTCAAGCTGACGAAAGATGCGTCCCCAGGATCTCGTACAAAATGCTCCCGCAACCTAGGTGGACGGATGAAATGAGGGACATCGCTAGGGAACACAGGGAAATTTATGAAGAAGTCGGTAGGACAGGCCCGACCCGGGAAAAGAAAGCCCGAATGAGACAACTGAGCGAGGCTATGAAAAACACAATCCTCGAGAAACAGAAAGACATCTGGGATGATATCATTGGCAGACTAGACCGGGAGACTAATCCTGTACGTTTTTGGAATAGCATCCGAAGACTTAGGAGATTGCCTCCCAGGCCTGGGATTAAAATCAAAGATGGCGACATATTCATAGAAGATCCGGATACCCTAGAAAGAAAATTCAGGGACCACTGGAAAGAGGTCTTTGCGATCTCACCTGAGGAGAACGACGATTTCGACCAGGACTTCGAAGACCAACTGCTCGACGACCTCGGAACGATGATACATAGGACCCACCCACAACCGCAAGTGTCTAGAGAGAGAGAGATGGTTGACCACGGACGCCCAATCACTGTTGAAGAGACGATTAACACCATCAAGTCCTTCAAACAGAGGGCGCCAGGATGGTCTGGGCTCACTAAAAACAACCTAGTGAATGCCCCTAGGCAAATTATTCAGGGAATGGTCAACATCATGAACGCCTCCCTGAATACAGGCTACTTCCCAGACGGGTATAAGATGGCAAAAATCATCTTTATCCCGAAAGGGAACAAGCCCCCAGACCAAGTGGCCAACTACCGCCCAATCTCTCTCCTAGAAGTACCCGGCAAGATCTTCGAGAAGATTATAGCCAATAGGCTACAAAATCAACTCGACGAGTTAGGAGCGCACAACCCGGCACAACATGGGTTTAGACCAAAACGGGGCACTGAAACTGCCCTGGCGCTCCTAACAAAAAAGATCGCGCAATGCCGTGCAAAGGGTCACTACGTAGACATCGTGATGAGGGATGTGCAGAAGGCCTTCGACAAGGTTTGGCTGAGTGGACTGCAATACAAGATCCTAAGTCTCCAGCTAAACCCGGTCCTGGAAAGGATTCTTTGTGACTTCATCATGGACAGAAGGGCGCGTATCATGATAGAAGATCACAAGGGTCCTGAATTCGAACTTAAAGCGGGCGTTCCCCAGGGGAGCTGCCTGAGTCCCTTGCTTTACCTGGTCTTTACCATCGACCTCCCTACTCCAATCCACGGGGACACGATGTACCTGCAATACGCAGATGACATCACTCAGATCGTCCCCTGTAGGGAAAGGAAAGCAAGGATCCAGGCAAACAACACCATCGCGGAGATCTCGAACATCAACAACTTCGAGAAAAAGTGGAAAATCCGGACAAACAGGGAGAAATTCACAATTCTCCCGCTGGGCCGTGAGTTGACGTGGCCCATCATGATTGATGGGAGGAGATACGGTTACTCCGCCGTAGGCAACATTCTGGGCCTAAAAATCTCCGACCGCGGATACTCGAAGCACTACACGGTGAGGCGGAATATGGCGAGGAGAGAAATCTCTAAGCTATACAGGTTCAGAGAACTCAGCTCGGCGAACATCAGGAAATTATACCTGTCGTTCATCCGGGCTAAGCTTATCTACCCCGCAGTAGTGACTCAAACGGCCAGCAAAACATCTATGAAAAGGCTCCAGCGAGTACAGAACTCTGCGTCCCTCTTCATGAACAAATGCAGAAGAAGGGATCAACTTCGGCAGAGGGACCTGCACCGCAGGCAGAAACTGGAGCCGATAAATGTCGCTACCCAAAAATTGGCCAAGAAAGTCTGGTCCACAATGGCCAATGATATCCTACCAGAGTTACGAAGAACTGGACGCAGAATAAACATCCCTGCCAGGTTGCACGGGGAAGTCGGTCGTAACCGGCGATTCCCGAGCACCAAAGTCTGTTCGGAGGAAAACATAATACCAATATACACCTAAAAACACAAAACACCAGAAACACACAACATGGTGACACAAAAATCGAATCATAAAAATAAAGAAGATCATTGACACGAAGTACACACACATAACTGCAAGCTTACAAAGGCTTGAAAGTTCAAGCACACAGTTTAAATATCACAGACAAACAAAGAACAAATACAATGAAGAACAACAAGAAGAACACGCACAGAACGAAAACATAAGAACATAACAATACCCAAACAAAGGAAAAATAAATAAAAAATGGAAGCAAGCTAACGATGCCCCTAAAACAAGGGCACCCCCCCCCCACTTCACCAACTTTTTTACCTTCTACTATCTTTTCACATAGAGTGATTATTATACCATCACTGTGTAAGGAGAGTAGAGTAGAGTCAGTGATCTAAACTCGTCGTCGTGGGATCTTCAACTCGGCAAAGGAGGAAAATTTTTAGGGAAAATTTCTCAACCCTGTGAAAATTTTTGGAAATTTCAAATAGACTATCATACTAGTCTGGCACAGCAAACTAACCTGTTCAGCTTCGAATAGCAACCAGGGGCTTTAACGCTGTGTAACACTCGGCTCGACCGGGCTCTCGCCCTGCCTATACGATCTTATAAGGAGAGTCGGACTGATTGGAGATTCCTCCTGTTTCTGGCACTCCTCGGTCGGGACGGACTGATTGGAGATCTCTCCTGTTTCTGTCTTGACTAGATCTGTGTACGCACCAAGAGAACAGTAGTGAGCTGTGCTCAAACTCAAGTCAGGGTGAAGAAAGGTGAAAAATCTCTGACCCGGAATCTCCTTCCTGATAAAGGAGGTAAAGTTTTGGGGAAAATTCTCAACCCCCCTCGAACTTCCACGAAATCAGGTCTAGACGGATTGATTGGAGATTCCTCCTGTTTCTGTCTAGACTAGACCTCCCAGGGCGACACTCGGCTCGACCGGGCTCTCGCCCTGCCTGTACGATCTTATAAGGAGAGCCGGACTGATTGGAGATTCCTCCTGTTTCTGGTACTCCTCGGTCGGGACGGACTGATTGGAGATCTCTCCTGTTTCTGTCTCGACTAGATCTGTATAGGCACTAAGATAACAGGAGTGAGCTCTGCTCAAACTCAAGTCAGGGTGAAGAAAGGAGATAAATCGCTGCCCCGGAATCTCCTTCCTGAAAAAGGAGGTAAAGTTTTGGGAAAATTCTCAATCCCCACGAACTTCCACGAAACCAGGTCTAGACGGATTGATTGGAGATTCCTCCTGTTTCTGTCTTGACCAGACCTCCCAAGGCGATAGACGTCCTAGCAAGCGAGCATCTGCCCGAAACAGAGTCCTTACCCCCTCAACGCTGAACCTCCTTTCCGGTAAAGGAGGGAAAGTTTTGGGAAAATTCCCAAAACCCCCAAAATACGAGGCTCCTCCTGCTGTCTTGCGCACTGCCCCCTGACTTGGTGGCGGCGGACTGATTGGAGAGAACTCCTGTTTCTGCCGTCGCTTGGGTACGGGTCATAGCCCTGGTGGACTGATTGGAGATACCTCCTGTTTCTACCGGGGTTATAGCAGTGGTGGGCTCCTAAAACCCTTACTTCTCATCCACACAAAACTAACTGGGAGAGCCGGACTGATTGGAGATTTCTCCTGTTTCTAGCGCTCCTTGGTCGGGCGGACTGATTGGAGATTCCTCCTGTTTCTGTCACGACCAGTTTTGTGTTGGCCACGAAAACACCATTAATGAGAAGTTACCCTCACCATGAACGTGAGGGGGGAGCCGCTGGACTTTCGAGTCCCGCTTAAGCTAACCGGCAATCAAAAACCGGAAAAGGCCGAGGTATTCGAAGCCATATTCGATAAACTGGGCATCGGTCTCAAGCGCCTTCTTGAAACCAACAGAGGCTATACGGTCATCTGCCACACGCAAGATGACCTTGAAAAAATTTCATCCGAAGCAGGCTCACAAGAACTCGGCAAGATCGGTCTAGAACCTCGACCATCTCCGGCACTAGCTGCAAGGAAAGCAGTCATCTGCAGAAGGGTGGACCCCTGGGTAGGGGAAAGAACGGCAGAAGACATAAAAGCCGAAATTTTGAGAAACCATCAATGGGCGGAGGTGACCGAAGTCGTGAAATTTCGAAGCCTTTCCCATGTCTTCAAAATTGTCTTCCAAAACATGGAAATGGCTGCAAAAGCCAAGGAATCAGGTCTCAGGTTGTTCTCCATGATCATCTCCTCAGACCAAATTGAGCGGGAGAGGTTCTTCGAACTTCTTACCTGCTTTAATTGCTACAAGGTAGAAGACCACTCAACTAGCGCCTGCCCTGACTCTGGAAAGCCAAAGATTTGCTCGGAATGCTCACAGACTGGGCACGACTGGATGCACTGTGTGAGCAACACGAAAATGTGCATCAACTGCGCAGGCAACCATCGCACCCTGAGCATGCAATGCCCTGTCAGGAAAGAAGAGCTTAGGAAGAAAAGAGAGGCTGCAGACAGGCCTAAACAATCATATGCCGCTGCCGCTAAAACGCAAACACTACCGAACACAGCGCCGACTCAACCGCAGATAGTGCTGCAATTAAGCGACAGTACTCCCACCAAAATGCTGGCATGCATTTTACACGCTCACGTTATGAACCTTGCTTGCCCTGGTTCATTTAACACGGAGATGAATAAAATGCTGGCAGCCAATGACTTGGAGACGGTTAAATTCCCAGACAACCCCGATTCCAATAAAGTCCTCTCGGCATCATTCAACAATAATAAGCAGCCACAAACAGAATCCATTCAGGTAACCTCCAAACCTCAAGGCATCGAACAAGCATCAGCACAACAAAAGTCTGACGCCCCAGCAACCATACCCAACTCACCCAGGCAGAAGAAACCCCGAAAAGCCAAAGTGGAGCCCAAGATCCAGTCAAATGAAGCCGATCAGAAAGAGGATGACCTCGAGCTAGACGGCAGAGAGATCAGACTCACTCTGGCAATTAATGCACAAAACATTGATAAGAAAGAGATCTCCACTGAGGAGGTTGCTGCCAGAGTCAAAAAAGGACTGATCAAAGTATGCTACGACGCCCCAGTCTCCGGTGAAACCATTCGAGCCTCTCTACTCGCGTGTAAGACAAAGCTCTACAACGAGAACTTCAGGCTCTATGACCCGGAACAGTACAAACAGATAAAAGCTGGCCGCCAAACGGCCAAAGATTAATAAAGACTAGCGGGATAGCCAATAGATACAGAAACAAGTTAACCATCCTGGCACACAATGTGCAAGGATGGGAACCGAACAAAAACCATCTGTATAACGTCTACAGAGAACTGGACCCTGATGTTCTTCTGCTGTCAGAAACAAGTGTTAAAGACTTGGACAAGCAGAAGATCTATGGATATAATGTTATACAGAAGAACTGCACCGGCGAAAGATTCGACGGTGCGTTAATAGCAGTAAAAAAAGATCTTCAATACAGAATAGGCAACCCTATGGATGAGTCCACGCTGTCTATCATCCTAAGGTGCTCAATGGGTGACATTGAACTTAGTGCGGGATACCAGCCCCCTCGCAGGTCATATCTTCCATACCATGACCTGTACACCCTGTTCACTAAAGAGCACCCTGTCCTGTTCGCTGGAGACCTCAACGCCAGGAACAGAGCAGCAGGTTACTCCTCTACAAATTCAAGAGGCAGATCACTTGACCTCTTGACACGTAGAGGCGTTGCAGATCGCATTGGTCCGGACTTCCCCACATTTTTTTACCCCGGGACGGCCACTAAACTGGACGTGGTGCTCACAAACCCCAACTTCCCGTTTCACCATCGTGTTGCGCCCGGACCCCCATCCCAGTTATCCCTAGAAAGGACTTCTGGAATGCAAAATGGGAAGAGTATAGGAGTGCATTTCCAGAAGTTATCCCTGATTTACAAGACGCATCCGAAGAAGATCTGGATGACGAGCTAACTGCTATTAACGACCTCATATCAGTCGCCGACGCTATTGCTATCCCGATGACGTCACACAAATTAATCTTACCCACAAAACCAACCCCAGAGAGAGTGGTGCTACAGCATCGTTTCACGGAAGTCTACGAGACCATCCTCAATTTGGGCTACTCCAGACCCATGGACTTTCGTAGCGTCCAAAACTTGAGAAATCAGCTGAATTTCCGAATAGGAACAGAAATTCGGAACAAATGGAATCATCTGATTGAAAAATTAGATACTGAGAGGAACCCCAAGACCTTTTGGTCAACCATCAACAAGCTAAAGGGAAATGCTTGCATCCCTGGCCGAACGGAAATCAAGCATGAAGGTACAAAGGCGGTCACTCCTAAGGAGAAAGAGAAGCTTTTCCGCGGAGTCTGGAAGAACGTCTTCAGAATCTCTGATGAAGAAGAAGAAGACTTCGACCTAGGCTTCGAGGATCAGGTTCTTGAGTACATGGAGAGAAGAGAAGGGAGGTTTGACCCTTACTGTACCACTTGCTACCTCCGATTTCAAGGATCCTCTCAGGACGGCATGAAAATCTCAACCGAAGAGCTTGCCAATTCCATTTCATCATTTAAGTCTAAAGCCCCAGGGCTAAGCCTAATCACTATCAGGCACCTAAAAGAAGCCCCGGAAAGACTTAAGACCAGACTGCTGAACCTATTCAATGCGTCTCTTGCAATGGGATACTTCCCGGATGGCCTGAAGACATCCAAAATGATCTTCATACCCAAGCCGGGAAAACCATCTAACCAGGTCATGAATTATAGACCTATCTCACTGCTGGAGACCATTGGGAAGGTTTTTGAAAAAATTCTCAACAGCAGACTGGCTAAACACCTAGCTGAAAAGAACCTCCTGAACGAAGAGCAGCACGGGTTCAGGGAACACCGAGGCACAGAAAAAGCGATAGCCCATATGCTGCAACATGCGGCGGCATGGCGAGCTAGAGGTTGCTGGATCGATGTCGTCTGCAGAGATGTAAAGAAGGCCTTCAACAAGGTCTGGATCGAAGGCCTCAAATACAAAATCTCCAGACTGAGACTCGCTCCTCACTTCGAAAAAATTCTCTGTAGCTATCTCACCAACAGACGAGCAGTGATAGCATTCGAAGGACACGTAGGAGAATCCTTCGACCTTGCCTCCGGTGTTCCTCAAGGAGGATGCCTTAGCCCCACTCTCTACACAATTTTCACAAGGGATATCCCTAAACCAGCTGATGGGAAAACCCTCAACATCCAGTACGCAGATGATGTCACCCAAGTTGTGGTGCGAAGGACGAAGTCGGCAAGGCTGATGGCCATGGCCTCAGCGGCTGAAGCCGAGAGAATCTCCAGATTCAAAAGACGCTGGAAGATTCAGACCAACGTGGCTAAGTTCTCCGCAACCGCAATTGGAAGACAGCGTACCATCCCCTTCAAAATCGGAAACACCGACATTGAATACACTCCTCGCGCGTCTATTCTCGGTTTCGGACTCTCCAGTTCCGGAATGAGCAAGCACGTGAGGTCCCGAATTGGATTTGCGAAAACTGAACTTGACAAACTCCACCGATTTAAGAATCTTTCCACAACCAATAAAAGAAAATTATACATCAGCTTGGTCAGATCCAAGCTGGTATACCCAAGCATCCCACTCAATGTAGCATCCGGCAGGAACATGTCGATGCTACAAAGAGTACAGAACCTAGGTCTCAAATTCGTTACAGGCTCCAAATGGTACGACTTCCGGACCTCAAGGAGCCTACACGAACAAACAAAAATTGAGCCAATCAATTTATACCTCTACAAAAGAAGGAAAAGCATCTGGGAGAAACTGGAAGGGTTTCTTCCAAACGAGACACTTGATGCTCTGGATCACGAAGAGGGAGGTTACATGAGTTACCTCCCAAACACCAAAAACGAAGAGCCACAACCCAGATTCAAGTGAGTTGAACTAAAAAAAAAAAAAAAAAAAAAACCTTTTATACATATTCATATATGGAAGAACATACAGAATAATTGTTTGAGAAAAAATAGAAAAAAAAAAAAAGTTCAACCATCACTTTAAGTACCTATTCAATGGAGATGGCCCGTACACCGGGCAACTACACTGTTAACCTAGTACTTTTTTCATTTTCGCATCTTTCGCCCCCCCCCTCTCTGTAATCACTATCTACCCCCTCTTTTTCACAACTTTCTACAACTAATACTAAATCACTGTGTAACACAAGCGAACAGGTAGTCGTAGAGGAAAAGCGTACGGATATAAGTTGGTTAAGAAGAGTTGATAGGTCGGTGGCTGGTGGGGTTGGGTGAGTAACCCGCTTAATATATACTCCCACTCCACCCCCAAACCCAAGTTAGGGTGAGGGGATCGTACCATCATTGAAGGGGGGGATTCCAAACGTCTTCCCCCCTCAGCAACAGGTTCAAAATATAAAAATGTTCGAATCATAAAATTAGGAGGCCATGTGTGGAACCGAACCCCCCGCCGGTTTAATTGCTACAAAAAGGCCCTAAATACACCCCCTCATAAACAACTTCCACGCTAACATATCCTCCACTTCCTCCTGGGTAAGAATCTTCTTTCTCAAACACTCCCCCATAATCCCTCACCCCCTCTAGATTATGGAGTAGTAAGAATGATAGAAAGAGAAGCAGATAATGGAATAATACTAACGGGAGAGGGAGACAGAAAGAAGATACCACGGGCGAAAACATAGGAGGATACTGAAGTGGAGAGAGAGAGAGAGAGAGAAAGAGAAGTTGATTTTATTGGGAGACGATGCAAATGGAATGAAAGGGGAAGGAAAAAGGAACCAATAATGGAAGAATAATGGAAGAATTCTCCTGATGGATTTGGTTGGGGATGGAGGGAGATCTAACTCACTAGAAGGAGATGGGGGAGGAACGAGAGGGAAACCCCCAATGGGGTAGGGGGGATCGTTCACGGTGGGGAGAGGGGAAGTATCCGGGGGGATGGGTGACTCGTACCATAGGGGAACCATCCTAATGACCACTGGTGAATTTAAAACTCAATAGCAACGAGGGAGGTTTGAACCAGCCCCCGCCCACCTCCCAGTCCCCAGGGCCAAGCGAGACTTGTATTTAGTTGCTGCAAACATCGTGCCTGAGTACTAAATAAGAGAGTACTAAATATGAGAGTACTAAAGATGGTTCGGAGTAAGGCCCCAAACATAGGGTCTCCAGAGGAGGGTCAGCCCTGGTAGTCACAGTTGTGTAGAAGGGGCAAATAGAAGGAAGAGTGAATGGTCAATAAAGGAATTAGGAAACATGGCAAGAAAGGGATAAAGAAATAGGAATAATTCTTCTACGAGAAGAAAGCAAGGGATAGGGGATAGATAGAAGAGAACTGGAAAGGAGGGAACTGGAATAACCTTTCTCGCTTCTCTCTCACACCAAAACACACACATACTTTATCTCCCTCATAACTACTCTCTCTCTCTCTCTCTCTCTCTCTCTCAAACATACTTTATCTCATCATTTATTCGAAAAAAAAGTGAAGCTGGGCGTAGTCAAGCCAAAATGTATTGTTTGCCGGAGATCCATAAGGCCCATATTCCTTTTTACGCCCGATCATAGCTCCATTCCCGAATTATAATAATCCAACGAGTTTATTCTCAAACTGTTTTCCCCTTTCAAATGTAATAGAATTACGATAAGCAACTCCTATGAATCTCAAAAAGATATTCTGGGACAAAAATTCACCAAACTATTTAAATAATTATTAACAAAAGTTTCTCTGATCCACAGATATTCCATATATTTTCGATCTTTCTTTTTAAACAACTTCTTTTAAGTCATGTTTCACCTTCATATCGGCTGAATTTATCACTCATTATTCACATGTAATTTTACATCAGTGTCTCGACTACTGTAAACCATTTTGTGGCCGTTCCTTCGTTGATCATTGCTTTTATGCGTTTGATGCACCTATTCAAGCTCGGTGGTGTCTTGGTTCCATTAAAACTCTGCATCCAAATATTCAGTTACCATTGAAACAGAAATAGTACCACCTTTTCTGATATTTTAGTCCCGAAAGAAAATGGTAATATCTCACTTGTTCAATTTATTGAAAACCAATTTCTAATACCTTCTTCCCTATTTGTTAGAATTAAATCCAATATAGCATCGCCCCTAGGGGCTTGGTTGTCTAAGTAAATTATCCGGCACCATCTCGAAAATTTCCTGATCACCACAAGAGCTTCCCAGTCTATATTTCAGTATATACACATGTATATTGTAGATACATGATCTGACACAATCCTATGGATGCATTTTGTGGGTGTGTTTTGACAGATGCGGATGACCTTTGATAGACCCTTGTGGCTTTTGTGAAATTATGTTATGTTATGTAACACCCTCAACCATGTCCCAAATCCACGTTAAAATGTAGGTCCATCTAGGTGAACTGTTTCCTGCTATAGGAGGACCAGGGCGGGGAGAGGCACGGCTATCTATAAGAGGTGAAATATAGGATACTGAATGAAATACGAAGGAGAATGGAGAGAGAAAGAAAGAAATTGTAATAGGAGACTATAATGGACACATTTGGCATGAAAAGAATAAAAGTCACGACTAATGCTCTTGGAGTTTGTGAAGTAGGGTGGCCTCTCTATAAGAAACTGGCAGAAGAAAGATTCATGGCAAAATAGGGAGACAGAATTAGTGATTGATTATATTATAGGAAGCAGAGGAGTAGGAAACGGGGAAGTCTGGTGGAAAGGAAGAGAATTGGGGATTCACAATAAAGAGAGAAAACCCAAGCGAGAAAAGGCGTGAAAGGTGGCGATTTCGGAAAGGGGATTGAGATAACTGTATGGCAGTGCGAGATGGGAAAAATGCAATGCATAGAAGAGACAGCAATAGATGGATTAGAAGGATAGGTAAAGGGATGCTTCAAGGATATGTAACCTCAGGAAGATACCAGATGCGAGAGGACGCAGACAAAAGGGATGGTGGGATAATGAAATGAAAGAAGAAAGGAAGCAAACAAGATCCAGAGCGACTGGAGACATAAATAGAATAATGAAGTGTAGCGAAAGGAACTGAACTGACGAATACAAGGCACACAAAAGAAAAGCCGGGGAGATGGTGAAAATAAAAATGGGACGTAGAGAAAAACTAGACAGCTCCTGTCCGTAGGAAGAGGGAAAAGAAAAGAAGGAGGGGAACAACATATAACAATAAAAAAGAGATGGAATGGTGTTAAAAAGAGAGGAGCAAAAATATTACATGGGAAATATCGAAATGTTGTTCATGAATAGAAAGTCAATGAGGGAAGGAACAATATTACATGATAGATATAGGAAAAGGCAGAATAACATGAATATAAAGGATGGGATCAGATATATGGGCAACAAAGGAAGAATATAGGAGAGCAAGGATTATGTCATTATTCAAAAAGGTATGGGAAGATGAAATGTCCCGAGTGAAGAAAGCGTGGTAGTTCTGGTAGATAAAGGTGGCGGAAATTGAACAATAAATGAGTGGATGGAGGAAGGTGGGAAAGAACAAGCTGAGTTTCGAAAGGGAACAGAAAGAATTTACATAATAAAGGAAATAATATAGAGTAGAAATAAGAAGAAGGATAAGAGATGGCATAAGAGGACATAGATAAAGCGTAGGATTCATTAAATAGACACAAGTTATTTGAGCTTCTAAAGAGGGTTGGGGTCAGTAAGGAAGAAGAACATCCTTAGGGATCTCCTCGATCCTCAGGGATCGGGATCAGGGAAGTCAAAGGAAATACAGAGACAGGGTATGGGCAAAGAATACTATTGGAGGGTATGTGGTATCACCAACCAGTAGCTTCAAACCAAATAATGGTAGGCAATATAAAATGAGTTTGTCCACGCACATTACCTTAGGGAGGAGCTTTTCAAAGGACCGGCAAGGGAGGGCGGTCCCGGGGGTTCGAGGAAGCCGGTCCGCTCCCTTCACCACCGTTCCAAAATGGCACTCAAATTTACCAGTTCCGTGAGTTCACCACGAGCGTATCACTTTTTGCAAATTTACTTCCCTTTTAACACTTTTACAGGTCAAGCACATCACTTCCACCGTGAGATAGAAGAAAAACACTGAAAGAAGTTCACTTCACCAGGTAGCAGGAAGTGAGCCGGGCAAGGATCACAAAACCTTCGTGACCATAGCGGAAACACCCGTTCCCAGTCGAGGAGTATGCGGATGTGTGTACCCAATTTTGCACACACAAGTACTCCACATTAGGCGTGTGTTCATATGAGAGTACTTCCATAGGGGATATCAGTACTCCATCGTCGGCAGTATTCCGAATTCGAGTTTTAAGCACAATTAATGTCCACTGGTTAATTTTAAACGCAATAACAACGAGGCTGAATCACGCCCAAAAGGACCAAAGAGGGAGGTTTGAACCAGACCCGCCCCCCTCCGTTATACAGCGTAATGGACAGGATAATGGAAGAGGATTTATAAAGAGGCGGATTCCGACGTTTCGAATGGAATCGAAAGTGTCGACTAAAATAACAGCAGCGCTTCCTGTTATCGGCCGTCTGGAGCCATTTCCACAATGGCCTCTCTTCTTTATTGTGCAGCTGGAGGAATGTCGGGCCGGCTGACGCTGCTGCTGCTGCTGCTGCACACGTTGTAACAGAGTAGTACTAAATAGGAGAGGGGTTCCGAGGGGAGGCTACAAACATATAGGGTCTAAACCATTTAGTACATCTACCCTGAATGGCAATAGCAACGAGGCCCTCGCTCTACTATTGAATAAATCCCCAAGGACAAACACAATCCCACTTTGCCCCCGCCAAAAACCCCAAAGGCTCAAATATAGCAACGGAGAATCCCAAATAACCATTTCCCACGGAAATACGACCCCTCGGAGACTGCGAATGGGGTAATCGAGGACGAGATTTTAAGGGGCACAATTAACAACCCGCAGGAAAAGTTGGATGGAGTCAAAATCGAAGCCTTTAACATAATTAAAGGCCCCACACCCAAGATGCATAGAATTACTAACAACAAACTAAAAATAGTAGAAATGAAGGATTGGAACGAGAACAAAATTGTAAATTTGATACAAGAAGATGCGGTGATTATAATCATGTGCGAGAATGAACAACCATCAAGAACCAGATGCTAAAAAATCTCTACAGACACCAACCACTGTAGCAATGATGGGTAAGAAATAATAGATGCACAACCTGGCGAATCCACGCACTTAAGAGAGATAACTAAACTCAATAATGAGATAAAAGGGAGGAAGGAGGGGAGAAAACGAAGAGGAGGATAACCAAACAAAAGGCGAGGAAGAACAAATAGATGAGAATAAAGAGGACAACAATGGGGCGGAAGGGGGGAGGGCACGCCTATAAACATCGAGACATAAAAACAAATGGCGACCTCCTCCGATCCTACCTGAAAGAAGCAAAGTTCTTCTATCAAAGAATTTAAAGGAACACCGACTGCTTAGACCCAAATTTGATGGATAGAGGGCATTAAACGCTGATAAAGTAGAATAGTATAGACACATACTTTAGCATAGCATAATAGAGAATATCTTAGCTTAGCCTAGCGTAGTGTTGTCTAGCATAGCCTAGCCTAAACTTGCTTAGTATAGCATAACATAGGATAGCCTAGCTGTGCCGGGCCTAACCTAGCATAGCTTAGTATAATCTAGCCAGCCTAGTATAGTATAGCCTACTTTACCCTACCTTAGCTTAGTATAGCTAAGCCTAGCTTAGTAGACCCTAGTCTAACCTAGAATATGATAGTATAGCCTTGCCTAGTGTAGCCTAGATTACTATAGCCTAGCCTAACCAGGTATGGCTTACATTTCATGCCAGAGCCTAGTATAGTCAAGCTAGAATAGGCCTAGCTAATATATCCTTGCATACGATAGCCTAGCCTACTAGAGGCTAGCTTGGTATAGCCTATCCTAGCATAACCACACCTAAAATAATATCACAAAGCGTATCATATTATAGTCTAACCTAGTATATCCTAGACTAGTATAGCATACCATACCCTAGACTAGAATAAGCTTGCATAGCTTAGCCTATTATAGCCTCGGTTAGCTAGCCTAACATAATATTACCTAGCATAGCCATCCCTAGCCTATTATACCTTAGCCTACCTTAGCATTGCCATCCCTAGCCTATTATACCTTAGCCTACCTTAGTATAGCATAGTATAGCCCTTTATAGCCCAATATAGGTTAGCCTAACCTAGCCTAGCATTAACTATCGTAGACAAGTATAGCCTATACTATCCTATTATAGCGTGGTCAAGCATAGCTTATATTGTCTAGCCTAACATGCTATATGCTATCCTACAATAGCATTTTCTAGCCTAAATTAGCACAGTATATCTTACCCTTGTACATTATATCTTAGCCTAGCCTATAATAGCGTCTTCTAGGCTTGCCTAGCAGAGTCTAGCATAATATAGCCTAGTCTAGTGTAGCAGAAGTGAAGTAAAGGAAGAATTATAAATGCTGATAAATGAAGGAGAAGTAGACAAATTGAACGAAGAACGAGATAACGAATTATGGTCGCAGATCAGAAGAAGGAAAGGAATGAGGCGCAATTAAAATAAAGGTGGAATTAGAAGATGACAACGGTGAAACGAGGGGCGGAAAGTGACGTCATCAATGAAATAAAAACAACCATCATCTTTTTACTTACAATCGGTTCTTATTTACAAACTTCACTGTGGTAGGCGGTGAAAGGGGAGGGGGTGGGGGGTGTAGCCTTAATTACCCATTTGTTATAGAGGGCAAATTACCCGGTGCCCCTTAATGCAAACAATTATTATGAAGCCAAGTGGATCACTTCCAAGATTGTCCCCAGCGAACTCACGGCAGGGGTCGAACGTTGCTTCAAGCAGGGACGGTTACCCATTAGTAACCCGCTGCAGGTTTACAAGATTAGGGTAACTCCAAATGGGGATGGTGGGGTGAGTATCCGGGTGATCGTGTGTGTGTGTGTGTGTGTGTGTGTGTGTGTGTGTGTGCGTGCGCGACTCCAACCCACGATCATAAAAGCTTCGTCACCAGAGTGGAGCCACCCGTTCCGAGTCGGAGGGTATGTGGATATGTGTACCCCATATAAGGACTCCTCATTATTGGTATGTTGTCATGAGTACTCCATCGGTGGAAGTGCTAAGTATGAGAGTACTAAATATGAGGCGGGTTCGGAGGGGAGGGTACAAACATGGGTCTCAAGAAGAAGGTCAGCCCTGGTAGTCACAATTATGTACAACCAAACTATTTAAATAATTACTAACAAAAGTTTCTCTGATCTAAAGATCCTCCATAAATTTTTGATCTTTCTTTTTAAAAAACCCCCAAAACTTTCTAGCCTGTATAGGGTGCATCAAACACGAAAAAGCAGTGAATAAAAGGGCCTAAAAAAGTAGTTTACAGTAGTCGAGATATTGATGTAAAATTACATATGAATAATTAGTGAATAATTCAGCCGATATGTTGTATTATGAAGTTGAAATATGACTTAAAAGAAGTTGTAAAGGTTGTTTAATACTCTGCCTCCAAATATTCAGGTTACCATTGAAACTCAAAACCGAAATAGGTCCCCCTTCCATCTATTTTAGGCTCGGAAGAAAATGGTAGTATCTACTTGTTTTAGGAGTAACTTTTATAATATCTGTGATTTTTAATCTATTCAAGAAGTACTAATTTGTGTGATTTCCAAATTAGTTAAGAAAGGCTAAAAATAGGTGGTTAGTTTATCTAATGTATTTAAATTGTTGTATGTGCGAACTCTTGAATTAGACTAAAGGGTCTAAAATAGAGATGAAATGGCAAGGCAAACAACATCTGTGAATAGTATGGATTGAAATGTGATTATTAAGTGACTCTCATCAACTAAGCCAAGAAAGAGAAAACATAAAGAGAAAAGAAAAGAAAACGAGACACGATTTGCCAAGTCACAAACATTCACAAGCACGACTAAGACGACCACCGAACAAGGAAGGCCAAATGAACAAGGAACAATTCTTGTGCATTGTTGGGGTACTAATGCCAGATTAGGTAAGGGCATTTGTATACCATACACTGCCCTGGACCATACAAGGAAACCTGAACTCCCAACTCAGGGCAAACAATTTTGCCAAAGTGAAAATCCCTAAAAATCCGGAATCTTCAAAGATCTTCGACCTGGCCCTAATCAAGGACGACTTGATTCCTACCCAGGACCCATCTTTAATTTTGTTCGTTTTCTTTCGTCTCCCGGGGGATTAAATCTCTCACGACCTCGCATGAAGGGAGGGGGGGAGGGGGAGTTCCCCGGAAACCCAAGGTAGCTCAGCTGGTCCTATTTCATCTAAGGGTCTTCTTGCCTTAGAGTGGCATTCAATTATTTAGCTTCCCTTTCCTTTACACGATTAAGCCAAGGAATGCGAAATGTGTTTCTGCTCTGCTCTAAGAGGCTTGGCGGAGACGCCAAACAACCGATGTGGCGGAAAGGAGCTTCGAACTTTTCAGCAAGGAAAAACAAGGCACAGGTTGGATGGAAACAAGGAAATGTATGAAATGCTTGGGCTGCATCTGAGTACTGATGAAGTATATGCGTTGTGGAAGGAATATGATCGTGTTATTAGGTCTTTACAGGCAGGGGAAACTAAGTAATGATATTGGTCTGGTGAATATAGGAGGGCAAAATCTTCTTCCCCTCCTCCTTATTACCCTATGTAACAAAATTTCACTCTTTTCTTCTTCTTGTCCCTGGGTTAAACGTTTTATTTCGCAGGGGTTTGTGGGTCCCACAGAGAATGTCGAAGGAGAAGTAGAAAATGGAGAAAGATCCACCCCACCCCCGAAACTATAAGCATACAATATAACACCTCCCATACTCCCCCTTCCACCAAAAGAAAGGTGCACAGGTCACCAGCTTGTCCACAGGCTTTATAAGAGGAATGGGATGTTGGGGAGCGGGAAAAGGTGAACTCACCCATACATCTATCGAGTCTATTATTAAAACTACCTGGGGAGGACAGACGTAGAACCAAGTTCGAAAGGTGTATGGAATTAAAGGAGCCGATGCACTGGTCGCAACTTAACCTTAGGATGGAATGTGTCGGCCAAACTCGCCAAGTAGTCTCCCCGCTATTATATTCGGGTGGCGAAGTTTATACATCCTCGCTTATCCTAACCACTCTCAGCATAAAAGATAATATAGAAAAAAATGATAAAGGAGGAAGACCAGCACGAATAAACTCGGAGCCGCAACCAACGAGGGCATCCCACGCAAACCTCTCGAGCGACCTAAATGCGCGTATCCTCACGGGCATCCTTCACGCGAGCGTAGCAAGCGCTGTGTTTGACCAGGCCCCTACAACAGGGTGTTCAACGACCCCCTGAAAGAAGATCAACAAAACTTGTCCCCTAACTCCGTGACGTGACCTCCTACCATGAATGACTTGCTGCGCTCGAACTAACTACAATTGAGGGGAGAGGAGGGGCGGGGGGGGGAGGCGATTGAATTTATAAACTTGTAACTGGTTATGAGGATATTGAATGTAGGCACTTATTTTAATTGGTTAATTGCCTAGTCTTTAGTGACAAGGGGACACAGCCAGAGTCTTTTCCAACCCAGATTTATGACACCGAAAAGAAATAAATCCTATTTTGAAATAGGATTATTACATTATTGAGTGACAGAATAAATGAACACAGAAAAGTGGAAGAAGGTGAAAGTAGCGAAAGGTTTGTGGAAAAGGAAATGTAGATAGGGCCGAATCCCCCAAATTGGAGTCTGCCCACACACGTGACAAACAAACGACCTGTGAACCGAAACAAATGTGTGGCAAATAAGAAAGAAGGAGGCTACGGAACGGGGGTGATATAAAAATAATAATAACAAGGGCGAGGTTTAAGTCCTTTACTTTCCCGGGCGTCGATAATAACAACGAGACGTCAATCTTCAGAGCGTAGTCGAGCTTTTTCACCTTCACTAAATTTAATCGAGTCCAGTCAATTTACTTTCAGAACCAAATGATCACAATTCACTAACACAACCTAATGATCACAATTCACTAACACAACCTAATGATCACAATTTACTAACACAACCTAATGATCACAATTCACTAACACGACCTAAAGATCACAATTCACTTTCAATACTAAATGATTACAATTCCGACCCCAACGAGGAGAAGGGTCAAACCCGGAAAAAGGGCGCTTAAATACGAGAGATGGACCACGCCTATTAAAAGGGGTTGGGGTGGAAGGCAAACCCCCTGGGGATATGATAGGCTTCGAGATCTAAATGCGACTCTCATCGCACTTGTTCCATCACCCCAAGGAAATTTAATGACTCCGTTTTGACTTCCACCCATTCGAGAAATGCTAGAAATATAATAGTCCCAACCTCAAAGGGATTACGACTGCCCCACTAGAACTACTCCAAGGAAATAGTCCTTATAAAATAGTCACTTGCCTAAAGAACGTATTGGAGCGCCTAACGACGTAGGGGAAACACAATTGAATTCGAATCTTAAGCTTAATATTTTCGGTTTGGGGGCTCCGACCCCATCCCTCCAATTAGTGCTGAGGGGTTGCACCCCACATACCCCGTTATTTGTAAAAAAAAACAAAAACAAGTAGAATGCTTGGGCATAAAGTGGTAAGAGAATACAAAAGGGCTTTGCAAAGGACAACAAGTTTTAGGGTTGGTTGAGGATGGAAGGAGACCTAACTCACAATAAAGAGATGGGGGAGGAGGGAGATGGAAACCTCAAATGGGAGAGGGGGGAGGGTTGAAGGTGGTGGTACATTTTGTGTGTGTGTGTGTGTGTGTATTCGACTACAACCAGCGACCATATGGGAGCCATCCCTTCTGAATCGCGGGTATGTGTGCCCCATATAGGACAAACAAGTACTCCACATTAGGCGTACGTTGGTATGAGAGTACTTCCATAAGGACTACTAGTACTCCATCGGTGGCAGTGCTCCGAACTCGATGTTTAAACAAACGTAATGTCCACCGGTGAAATTAAAACGCAATAGCAACGAGGCGGAATTACGCCCACAACCCCAAAAGTAGCCAAGAGGGAGCTGTGACTCTCCACCCTTCTACAGTCCACCTGGCCAAGCGAGACTTGTATTTAGTAGCTGCAAACGTCGTAACCGAGTACCATGTATGAGAGTACTAAATATGAGACGGGTTCTGAGGGTAGGCTACAAACATAGGGTCTCAAGAGGAGGGTCAGCCCTGGTAGTCACAGTCGTGTACAACTATGAAGAAGGGGCAAATTGAAGGAAGAGCGAATAGCAAACTAGATGCGAGAATAAAAAGGGGAAACATATAAGAAGTAAAAGAGACATAAAGGAGGTGAAGTAAAGATCAAACACCACGAAAATAAATAAAAGTAACCAACAAAATAAATGGGTGGATCTTAAAAGAAATTAAAAAGCGAAAAGAATACTACCGACAAAAGAGATACCTAACAGGCCAACCTATATGAGGAAATCAAAAAATAAATAAAAACCAGAAAGGTCACTACCTAGTCAAGATACGTAACAAAGAACGAAGAACAATTAACAAAAACCATAGCGAAAGACAACAAAATTTAGGCGAACATAGAGATAAACAAACTAAAAGGAGCAGGAGAAGAAACAGACCATACTATATTAAAATGAAAATAATGAGATGAGAAAACAAATAATAGAATAATATACCAAAAACAGAATAAAAGAAAGGTAGAATGAAGACATGGAAGTAAAATAGAAACAAGATCGAATTAAAACCAATCAAGAAATGGACAAAACAACATTTGAAATGGAGGCAACAAAAGTACTCAATGGCGAGTTATGGGGTTTAAGATTTATATTTTTGAGGTATTCTGTCGCTTTAATGGAGGCGAGGGATTCGCAGCTCACCCCCTTAACGAGGGGTTCTCAGCTCACCCTCTTAGCGAGGGGTTTGTAGCTCACCCCCTTAAGGGAGAGCCGCAGGGCCGATTTTAATTGGGCTCAGTTTGAGGAGAGCTACGTTCAACTCACCCGGGATCTTTTAGGGAACCGGGTTAGGTCTTGGTCCGGCTGGGGGTCGTCGGGTGGAGCTTTAAGAGACATCCACCGGGTTCCTCTCATCCCCTCCTCATCTCGGAGACAGGAATGGGGGACAAAGCGTGCGTATTAAATGAGTACCAATGAGTACCAGGGGGTGAGGGTTTTTTCGAGACAGTGTCCAAAAATAATCGATCCAAATCACTTTACCTTGCAGGAGATGAAGTTTTTGGACAAGGGGGGAAGGGTCCCAGGAAAGCATTGGGGGCTGTAGGACCTCCGGACTTCCACTGCCGTCCAGGGAAATATATATAAAAAAAAATCACCGATTGATTGTAAGTCAATGGCAAATGCCCCGTGAGCACCGCTTTCACTCCACTTCCCGCACTTGTCGCCACAAACACTCGAGTACAATACGAAAACTTATCTTCCGGTCTCCATTACCCCCCCATCCTTGTTCCCATTGAGCGGAACACCACAAAGAATTGTGGGAATCTTCAGGAACGAGGCGGCCGTAGACCCCCCCCCCCTTTGCCCACTGAATGTGGGTGTTCGGGGAGAGGGGGGAGGAGAGGCTGCGAGGCCGCATAAATGATACCCCAAATATCTCCCCTACAAACTACCCACCCCCAAATGCCACTCACCCCTGGAAGTCCGTCCTTTTGTTTATGGCCTTGTTGATGTGCGAATACTGGAAGACTGATAGCGGAAGATAAAGATGGTGAAAGAGAAGCGATTGCCCTCCGTTATTCTTTTTTGTTCTCGTTCTGACTATGTTTGATGTTCTCATTGTTCTTGTTCTCGAGCCTTGAATCCCTTTGGGGCGATTGACACGAGCTTGTACCCCAGCCTAAAAATTATGCCCGGACTTAGAGCTACGCCCCTATACCCCACTCCCACACTGTCCCGTGTGTCGAAAACACAAAAGAGGAGACTTCAAACGGTGCGGAACAAATGTGTGTACCTAATTACAGGTACATGAGAGGAAGAAACAAGAAGAACTGGAGGGGAGGGTGGGGGTGAAACCCATAAATGAAGAAGGCACAAGGAATATGGAAGAAAAGATCTCAGAAGAATTGATGATTAAGGGAAACCGAAATGGAAGATTCCCGATCTCCGGCAGCCGATTGTCGGACAGAGAAGAACCGCCGCCGATCGACGCAGGAAAACCCAACCCGATCAAGATTGAGACTCGAAAGAGAGAGAGATAGATAGATAGATAGATAGATAGATAGAGAGAGAGAGAGAGAGAGAGAGAGAGTAAAAAAAACAACTACGACAGCATAAATCTACTGATTATGACTTTAATATGAAAAGAAGAGGAATAAACATGAAAACGACACACAATAAAAAACAAATTAACGAAAAAGTTATAAAGAATATTTCCCAACAAAAACAAATGCAAACACAAACAAATCTCCTACGCTTCCTTCTCTTTTTAACAATCCTTTCTTTATCTATCTCACACATGCTTTGTCCCCCTACACACACACACACACACACAAACACTCATAATAAGAGTTAATTCTTCCAGATGCCCTCGTTGGTGTCTTTTTCGTAAAGCTAGGAATTTTGAAAGGATAGATGAAATGTTTGTCGATTTAGGACCCGCAAACGCTTGTCCTAAATTTGGGTAAATGTAACTTGTAACCGAGATTGCGCCAGGGATTCTTGTTCAAGGAAACCACTCCCTGGAGTCTCCGTTTTCTACTCCCCGTCCAATTTTAGGAGTTTCCAGGAGCTGGCCACGTATACGGCGCGTCTCCAGGGAGAAAGAAAGATTTTATAGGGGGAAGGGAGTTCATAAGGGCGTGGATCTCTAAGGGAGAAAGAAACTCAGGGAAAAGAATAATGAGGATTCTTCCTCACGCACGTGACCAATGAACTGAGATAAAAGTTTGGCGAAGAAGGAGGTCACAGGGGGGGAGGGGGCCCATAAAAATAATAATAATGATACCGAAAGGGTGGAATTATCAGTACTTTACCTTCCCAAGGTCACGAATTTGATTGGGAAAAGAAAATTGCCGTCCATCTTCAGAGCGTAATGGAGCTTTATCCCGTTCACCGCAATTCACTAACTTGAATCGACTCCAGTCAATTCTCTCTCTCTCTCTCTATGATGAAGGGGTGGGGAGGGAGGCCATGTGGTTCCTTCCCCCATTAACCACATGGGAAGATGAGTGGCTTCGAGAAGTAATTGAGACTCTCATCGCACTTGCTACACATTTTAGATTCCCTCCTACACCTTTTCGAAATTCTCCTACACTTTTTCGTTTTACTCCTACACCTTTTCGTTTACTCCTACTCCTTCATACACCTTTTCGATTTCCTCCTACACCTTCCTACAGGCGAAACGAAGAGACATCTGAGCTACAGTCGCCGACAACTGCAATAAATGAGATAAGCAAACACGATTCTAAAGAACACTAAGTAACCCTAAAATACTGAAACCCTAATACAAATATTTGACCCACCCTAACTGAAATTGCTACCGAGGCACATTCATTACAAATCCCAAAGAAAGGAAATGTTAAATAGAGTTAAAATTGCACTAAAAAACAACCACAACCCCAAAACTTGAATAAAATGCAAAAATAAAGAAGGCAAGAAACAACAAGGAGGGAGATAATTCGAAGTGATTTGATTATAAGTTTCTGTTATCGTCCAGTTCTGAATTTTCCAATTGGTGGTCCTGCGTAGGACCCCGACAGACCCACCCATCCTTGGTCCTTGAGGATGTTGGAAGGAAAGAGGGAACGGACGAAAGGATTGCAAATCGGGTCCATATTACGAGCCATAAACTGAAGCCGAACCAGGTACATAAATGAGTGCAACTGAATATTCGGGAGTCCCAAATCTCTTGCAAATTTATTAAAGTCCCTCGGTTTTGATAAGGAAATTCCATCAATTTACAATTCTCAGCGAAGGCCGCTCATTCCCACCACGTAGCTCGTGTTTCTCAAACCAGCGAACAAAAGGACCAAGATCAAGTCGGGTGTTAGGTTCACCGATCTTCGCATAACCCTGTTGAAATGCGACTATTTTCTCGGACTTGAGACTTGAACAACACCCGGGGCGTTTTGAGGCTAAATTTCCCACCAAATGGTGAACCAAAGTCAATTTGATACCAAAAGGATTAAATCATCACTATACGACGTTGGATTATATCTAGTCCACAAAGATCTGTCAAATGAAGGATGGGCAATCTGTTTCCGCTGACATCTGGAATTTTGCGTGCCCTCCCGGCCTCAATGACTACAAGAAGATCTGTGGCCATACATCTTCCACGCATGTTTCACTTATCTACAGAGTTCTCCTAAATGTAATACAAAATATCCTTCTAAAATTTTTAATTTGGTTTAAATTTGTTATTTTGTAGCACCTGTAGCACATGTGTGCGACCCCCGAGGTGATGTGTATCCTTGTGGGGATTAGGTGAAGAGTTAAGATCCCTCAGCCAAAGATATCGGTGGTGTTGCCTCAACCCTAAAACCAAAAGACGAGAAGACCTAAAGGGCGGATGTAGCTGCTCCAAAGGCTGCTGCGGATCTATCAGACACACTCGTCTTGGCCATTGCAATCAGCTATTTAATCCGAGGAGGACTGTGTGCTCTTTGGTGTGAAGTCTACATAGAAACAAACAGACGTGTTCGTTGTGTAGACCAGTACAACAACTTTGTACGATGGGCTCCATCTGAAGCCTGGAATTTACTGTGCCGACTGCCTTCAAAATTTCAGCTAAACCTTGCGTCCTTTCAGTTTAAAACCATTGTCACGTGTGATAGATACCCTGGTCGTACTGTGATCAGCTCACCTCGCAATCGCCTAGTGTCGAGAGTCGGTACTTTTAATCTTTCGTTCTACGAATGATTTGTAATCGAGGGAATTAGTTCCGTTGCCCGTCCTTGACTTCTTGCCCTCTCTTCGAAGGTACAAGCCATTGGCACCCTTAAAAACCGTCATTGGGTTGGGTGGGGTTTATGCTCTTTGGCCGTCCTTGCCCCCTTGGGCTCGAAGCCTTCGTATCTGTCCCCTTGGGGAGTGTAAGGGCACTACCATGGCCCCAAGACCCACAGGGAAAGCGGTGAGTCTTTGCAATATATTGGTCCGTTCCATGTTTACCTCTCTTCTTTTTTAATTAATTGACCTTTTCTATTCTGTCTGTCATCTTCCTCCTCTTTCTGGCCTGTGAGTGTCTGATCCAGTTCGCTACCAGGCACTTAAGAGAGATCACTAAACTCAATAAAAGGGGGAGAGGAGGAAAACCAAACGAAAGGGGAGGAAGAACAAATAGATGAGAATAAAAAGGACAACAATGGAGCCACGCCTCCAAAATGCGCCCCTCTTTTACCCCAAACTCAAGTCGAGGGGGGGAGTCGTAATCGATAAGGGACGAAGCAAATCTAATAAATTTGGGGGTGGGGGTTGATGGTAAAATCTGAAAAGGCCCCCTTTTATGAGGGTGACCCCCCTGGGGGTGGGGGTTTCGGGGAACCCTTTCGAAAAGAAACGACCAAACATGGAGACAAAAAAGGCAAATCTTTGGAAATAATAATAATCCGACCCTAGAATCGATTGTAGCAGATGATCCTAAAACAAATGGCGACCTCCTCCGATCCTACCGGAAAGAAGCAAAGTTCTTCTATCAAAGAATTTAAAGGAACACCGACTGCTTAGACCCAACTAGGATGGATAGAGGGCATTAAACGCTGATTAAAACAAGGGACTAAAAAGTCACCCGCCCCCACTTTATAGAATAGTATTGCATAGCATCGCACAGCATAATATAACATAATAGTATAGCATAGTCTAGCCTAAAATAAAATAGTATAGACACATACTTTAGCATAGCATAATAGAGAATAGCTAGCGTAGTGTTGTCTAGCAAAGCCTAGCCTAAACTTGCCTAGTATAGCATCATCTAGTATAAGCTACTCGGTTTTAGCCTAGTACATAGGATAGCCGACCCTATACTAGAATAGCCTAGCTGTGCCGGGCCTAACCTAGCATAGCTTAGTATAATCTAGCTACTCTAGTATAACCTGGGATAGTACTTTATCCTACCTTAGCTTAGTATAGCCTAGCTTAGTAGACCCTAGTCTTACCTAGAATATTATAGTATAGCTTTGCTTAGCGTAGCCTAGATTACTATAGCCTAGCCTAACCAGATATGGCTTAGCATTTCATGCCAGAGCCTAGCCTAGCCAAGCTAGAATAGGCTCCTATAGCTTAGCCCATATATCCTTGCATACGATAGCCTAGCCTAGCTTGGTCTAGCCTATCCTAGCGTAACCACACCTAAAATAACATCACAAAGCCTAGTATACCCTAGACTAGACCAACCTTACCTAGCTTAGCCAGCCTAACATAGTATTACCTAACATAGCCTATTATCCCTTAGCCTACCTGAGCATAGCCCTGTCTAGCTTAGTCTAGAATGAAAGGAATGAGGCACAATTAGAATAAAGGTGGAATTAGAAGAGGGCAGCGGTGAAACGAGGTGCGGAAAGTGACGTCATCAATGAAATAAAAACAACCCGAATCTTTTGCTCACAATCAGTTCTTATTTGCAAACTTCTCCCTGGGGGGCGGTGAGGGGGGTGTTTAGCCATAATTACATATTTGTTTTAGAGGGCAACTTACCTGCTGCCCCTCCTTAATACACACAAATTAATAAGGACCCCGAAAGAGTATCCTGCTCACCTTCTGTCCATATCTTCTAGGTATGAACATATCCCCCCTAAGAAACCTGCGCCTAACAGAAAACATGGTTAACTCCTTCAATCCTTCGTCATACCTCCTCCTCCTACTGAGTCCTGGAATAAGCTTGGTAGTGTTTTTGCTTCACTGGGGATTAATATAAATAATCACCCCTCTTCCTTTCCTATATGTAGGAAACATATAACCATCAATCTGGACCTCAGATATGATTTCCTTTCGTCCGTTGTGGCAATAACACCAAAATTCAACCTGGCGTTTGTGTGTGAGTGTAGGATTGAGGGAACTAGAATTTGGGAGGGAATTACGTAGAAGGTTACGATGAACGAGGGTCGCTAGGAAGGTTAGGGTGAGATTATTTCCGCTTTCTAATTTAAATTTGATTGAATTATATAATGAATTGAGTCTTTGGAAGAAAGTATCGAAATTTTGGTTTTCGGGCCCGAGTAGAAATTTATTATTTTTGTCTCGGAGATGCTTTACCCGAATGAGACATTAAAAAGAGCGGAAAACGACAAAACTAAGCGAATCATGAGCCATTGTAACATTAACCTGATTAGCCGAAATAAGAGGAAAATAAAACCGAAAAAAGATTAACTGAAGAAAAGGAACATTTAAGATTAAAGAAACAGATACAAGAAGAAACATGCAACACTCTGCCATCTGCATGGCGAGTCCACCTTAGGATAGGCGTAAAATTGATACAGTGTGAAGGACAGAGGAAGCGTATGTGAGGAAGGTTGTGGTTGGGGTGAAGTAAGTTGTTAAAAACCCACCACCCCAAGCCGGAGCTCAGGTCTGAATGAGAGGAAGCTGGTCGGCGTCTACACTGTGAAATTAGGAGCCGAACAGAGAAAGCTGTGGGAGAGGTTGTAGAGAAAGTGAGGAAGCAAGGTAAGAAGACAGGGGGTCAGGAAGAAGGAGAACAGGCTAAGCTGGGGCCGGACGGGGCGCTGGGTCCCGTTTAGCAGGGCGGCCATTGTAGGGGGGCTCCACACGAGTGTCCTTTTTCGATGCAGTTGCTACAGGCTTTGTTTTATAATCAGTCTAAATCAGGAGTTTCCAATTGTTACGTTTCTCGGTATTCATGATATCAATCCTTCGTATGTCCCCGGGACCCCCAATCCCTAGCTACGGCACTGCTCATTGTGTGATCGTATAAGAGGTTTATGCTTCTATTTAGAGCTTTATGTACCCTACAATCTGTCCCTTTGCTTCCTTATTGCCGACTGTCCTTCGGGGTTCCTGAATCCGTTGTTAAGATGCGTTTTTTTCCATGTGGTCCATTGGATGAAGGCACTTTTAATGGCGCTCTCCTTGTAGCGTTCGGGGCCTTTGGCACAAGGGCCCGGAGTGGTGGCATTACGGATATATTAGAGTAGTTACACTGTCTGTAAGGATTGT
The DNA here is from genome assembly GCA_963969495.1 of Ceratothoa steindachneri. NCBI lineage: Eukaryota > Metazoa > Arthropoda > Malacostraca > Isopoda > Cymothoidae > Ceratothoa > Ceratothoa steindachneri. The sequence continues at coordinate 115,975,777 of OZ018333.1, read as the reverse complement.
AGTTAAGGGGCCTATAATTCGTAGTTGGTTGTTTTGGTATCGTTCAATGGTATAATTGAGGGAAGAACATTTAGAGAAGGCTGCAAGTTTGGGGGACGCTGTACTATGGTCTGACGAGACGAAGATTGAGGTATTTGGGCGGAAGAGTGTCAGTCACGTTTGGAGGCAGAAATACGCAGCGCATGATCCTAAAAATACAACCCCAACAGTGAAGTTTGGAGGAGGCAGCATGATGGTATGGGGCTGCTTCTCCTCTGCAGGTCCTGGAAGACTCCATATTATTTAAGGGATAATGAATGCTCAGATGTATCGCAGGATTATGGATGATAATCTCTTACAGTCTGCAGACGACTCGAAGTTGGCGAGAGGATGGACAGTCCAGCAGGATTACTTTGCTGTTGTGGAACTATGGTAAATAAACTCTTGACGTGTATCTGATATTTATTCCACACACTATTTATACTAAAAACAAAAATGTGGGTGGGTTTTGACAGATGCGGATGAGCTTTGATAGGCCCTTCTGGCTTTTGTTATCCGGGAAATTATGTCATGTGAATAAAGTTTAAACAAGTTAGATTAAGGTTCCAAACGGTTCCTATTTTGTGGTAGGGACCTGATAGTTTAAGGAATTCAAAAATAATTGGGAGGGGGAATCTTTCATAAAGAATATCTCTCTGGACCGTGTTAGTTCTTTTTTGTTGGCATGACATGTGAGAGAGGTTCTTGCCCTGCTGAGTTTTGTGCCTTCCAAAATTAGATGGGGTACAGTCATTCACTTGAAAGACTTTTTTTTTGAGACTCAGGATGGCCGAGTGGATTCGCCGCTTGCTAACAGTGGTCCAACTACGAGGGAAGCTGTTCTCAACTCGCCTACGCTATCAGTTTTTCTTCGCTCCTTTTCCTACTCTTCTCTATCTACAATGGTCCCCAGACCCGGGACGGGGAGCGTTAGCCCTTGGATAACATTTCCAAACGGGTTCTCTTCATTTCTTAAAAATACGCTCTCCTTCTATGAGGGGGACGGGGGGTTGTGTAGCGTACGAGTGGCTTAAAAGCTTCGCTTGAATGAGTCCTTTTTGAGACTCAGGGTGGCCGAGTGGATTCGCCGCTGGCTAAGAGTGGTTCTGCAGGGTAACCCTTTGGAGTTTATGTCAGTGATACGGTTCCTCGGGATGATCCTAGATTCCGAACACACTTGGTGGTCCCCATCTTCGCGACCTGCGACGGAGATGTCTCGGGAAAATGGACCTACTAAAGATGCTCTCCCATACATACTCCTTGTGGGGGCGATAGGCTCACGTTGTGGAGGGTATGCACCTCTCTCATCCCGTCTAAGTTGGACTATTGTAGTGATGTGTTTCCCTCTGCCCCCTCCCCGCTATCTATCTATCTAGTGGGTCATTCCGCTCATAGCGAGGGTAGCTTTTTCCCGGTCCGTTACCACCGAGCTTTATTAGCCTTACATCTACTTTGCCTTTACGGTTTTTAGTGGTTAGAGAAGCTATATTATACTCTCTCTCTAACTTCTGATCATCCCCTCGTCTCCAAAAATACATTCCCCGTGGATCAATAACTCTACCAAGGTAGAGTTTTGCTGGGTTCCTAGTCATGACGGAGTCCGGCGTAGGGAGCGGGCCGAGGAGCCAGCTCGAATGGCGGCCACCGACTCATGGGCAGTCTACCTTACCGTGACTCTTCTCTTATTAGGGACTACATTCGGTCACACCACTGTCACTCGTAATGGAATGGCTGCATCGGTAACAAGTAGCATTCCGTTAAGCCCTCGGTTTTAGGGTGGGGTAGCAATTTTCAATCCCGTCGGGGATGTGAGGTGGCACTCGTCGCCAGCGACAGTAGCGATGGGCCCACCATCACACCAGAGGTTACTCCTTATTAGTACGTTATCCTTTGGTCGACTGCCAGTCCCTGTCTGCCCTCCGTGTGGAAGGCTTCGCATCCAATGTGACGCTCAAGTGGAGCTTCCTCTTACCTCAGGGTCCCTCTTCCCATTTCTAAGACGGTGGACTCTATTTATACCTTATAATTAAACCTTTTTAATTAACTAGAAATAGAAATGTTGGTATGCGCGAGCCCCCCCCCCCCTTTCGATTTCAGTTAGGGTATTCCGGGGCGTCATTTGTTTATTGCCCCTGGGCCCCGTTTTTAACCTTTTTATCGCTTGTATTTTAACCATACCCCTTTTTTTTTGGTCTTTTGGGGCCTCGTACCCTTTTATTCTTTGTGGCTCCAGAGTCTTTAGTAGATTTTAGCGGCGTAAACTCTGGTCCAAATAATGATCCAACCACCCAGTTCAGTCCTACCTGGCATCCTCATCCATCCCATGACTAGTGAGCCTAGTCAATTGATCTCACACTAAATTTGTAAACCAAATTCTACCAATCTGTTTCCTAAACCTAGTTATCGCTACCTGTCCTCTCGTGTTGGCTAAAAATAAGAACCGTACCCCCGTTTGCCCTAGTATAACCTTTGACCCCGTTGAAGATTTCAATCGAGTCACCTTCAACTCTCTTTCTAATGTGTGGAAGATTTAGTCTCTTAAGCGCTTCCTTATAATCTCGAGCTCCTCAACCCAGGAATCCTCTTCGTCATCCTTCTTTGCACAGACTCAGGCGAACCAAGATCCATCCTAGAATATGGCGACCAAAATGGCGCAACAGTGAAGATGATGCCTAACTAATGCTAGGTACAGTTTCATAGTGACATCGGCACTCCTAGTACTTCGCACCTCCCAATAAACCCCTATACAAGATTAGCTTTATTCCTAGGACTTATGCACCGCTCTTAGGCCGGAGGTCAGAACTTACCAGGACACCCGAGTCTCTTTCACATTCGGACCTTCCTAAAACTCTTCGCTTTATAATCATTCAGTGGATTACACCCAATTACACTACACTCGCTTATGTTAAATTCCCTTTGCAGTTTCTCTGTCCATTGGGATAGTATTGTTAATTCATCTCGTAATACCTCGGCGTCAGAGGCGGACCTTATAATCCTACCTAACTTAGTATCATCGGCAAACTCGCTACTTATACCTAAATCGAACGGCCCTCCCCACCACTGACCCCCCCCCACCCAGTAGATTTAATCCTGCTTCTATTAACGGTTTGCTGTGTCACTAAGCCACGACTGAATCGACCTAAATCTACGTCCATCGATCCCTCGCCATTTCAAACTGGTAATTGTGGGACCCGGTCCAAAGCCTTCCCCAAATCCAAGTAAACAATAAATCCTAATTCTCATCTCGATCGGATCAAATCCTAAACCTTACTCTAAAAAGAGAGTAAATACGATTGTAAAGCTGTGTTGATCATTAATCAAGGTATGTTGATCTAAGTGATCCCTAATAGAGTACATCCTTTTGCCGAGCACTAATGTCAAACACAGTAATGAGACCAAATTGTTTTATCACATTAGCTTTCTTCCATGCTCTTGCTACCCTTCCTAGCCCCTAACGATTTTCTAATTAGGCATTCTAGGGGCTCACTTAACACATCTTTACATTCCTTCAAAATCCTAGGAAACACCTCGTCAGGGCCAGGTGCTTTACTCAAGTGGATTTTGTCATTAAAATATCCACTAATTTCTTCTAAAACATCCACCAATTTCTTCTCCTCATTACGTCTAAAGATCAAGGTCCACTCGGCTACCATTACAGTATGCTCGAGTGTAAATACCGAAAAATACATATTTAACATACTAGCTATTGCATCACTAACTCTTCCTCTGTAGTTTTAAATGGGCCTATTTTATCTCTAGTCTCGGTTCTGTCTAATGGAAAGAACTATTTGGGATCTCCGTTTGCCCCTTAATTGCTCTTTGCTACCCTAATTAACTTGTTAATGTCCAGAGTTAGCTCATTATCCTTTGGCCTCTGTTACGTCTAACAAAGCGCCTTCGCGAGACTCTCTTCCATTCGTGAACTTCTGGAACTCTGGCCAGTACTGATCTCGGACGCTTCTCAATTCGTGGGTGTCTGGAATTGGTTCAATTCGTATCTTTCATTTAAACCATATTAGTAGTATCTAGGTCGGTGGTGTTCCGTAATGGTTGTTTCTTGGTCCGCAACAGCTTCGAGATGGCAATTCATAGGATTCCTCTCTCCGACTGACTCAAAACATTGCCACACATCCTCATCTACACTGGGGCGGTCCACATTCAATACACAATAGTTTTCGAGGACCTTCCTTTTACACATAGGGACCTTAAAGAATGGAGCTAACCCCGCGCCCCAGCTCTGCTCCACAACGGGTCATCCTGCTTTCCCTAAATTTGCCGCCATACTGGAATGACCTGCCTTAACACCCCGTCCCCTTTAAAGAGTCGTCCGTTCTCCCTAACTGATAGACCGCTTCGTGGATGAGCGTGACCTTGAAGAGGACCATACAATTGAGATTGGAACCACCATACTGGAGGTTAAGTTACAATAAAACCCACTTCCTAGCTGTTTCCTTGACCCTAGCACAGAAGGGTGCTATAAAATTCCCACAGCCTCTTTCCACTCTTAACCTAATCCCTCAGGACAGCCCCACTTAATTGTGGTAGCGTTGACAGGACTCCAGCGCAGGGTGGATGATCAAAGGAATTCTCCCTTAATCTTCCGAACGGTTGGAGGGATCAGAGATGTCATCTGACCGCGGGGAGCAATGAAACGACAACCTGTAGGGAAACGGAGTCGCGTGTGTGGAGTACCGCCGAGTACTGTTGAGGTCTTTGGTACTGTGAGTGACATTTGCGCTCCATGCTCCTAGGAACCGCCCCACTATGGCACACGACCCCTCGGTGCCGCCACAACTGCAGAGGAACCCAAACACGACGAGTGACCTTAGTTTTTATTTGATCCTAGCAAATGATTGGTGAAGCGCAACGGACTACCGCACGTGAAGTAAACAAAATCGGGGGATCTTTTTTGGCCTACTTTTCATTATTAATGTTATGAACTCTCATAACGGGAGCCTTCACAACAAACTAGGAATCTTAGTTCCTAACGCTATTAAATAATGCGGCAAACGGAACATTACTCTTGCCCAACATATATACACACAATTCTGACATCACACACAACTATAAATGCATTAATAAAGAAAAGAACCCACCTTACATTCACACTATAAGTGTGCTTGGTAGCTAGTATATAGGCGAGTCAAACCCATGTACACATTGAGCTTCATACCACGTGTGCGCATACACACACATAACACCCCCGCCTTTTGTACATTTCCCCCATGAATCTTCTTGGTTCCACGGAGATCGGACCCCCTCTTCTGCCATATCATTCACCCCCGTAGATAATTGCAACCGCACTTTGTACACGAAATATTGAAAGCTTCTGCCATCACTTTCATATTCCACACTGAAGATGAATGGGTTAGACCTTCTCCCAAAAGGCGGAGGGGGGGGATCCGATAAACATTCTGCCCCCACACCTTGACCCCCAAAAAAGAGAGAAGGGGAGGTCTGCAAGTCGGGAACCCAAGAACAAAAAAAAGATTCATCCCGCACACACACTCTCTCTCTCTCTCAGCACCCACACTGAGATTCATCCAATACACTAATAATGGCTCAACGCCAAACAACAACAACAACCCTTTCATCCTAAAAAAAATATTGATACAATCTTAGGAGCGCAATAAATACAATCAAAAAACCTACGCTAAGAAGAGCCCTCTTGGGCCTCAGACCCTCCCCCCGAGCCACAACTAAAGCTAAGACCCACAAGATCCGAGAAAGGTGGCGTTTAGATCGATGTTCTGCGACGGTGGAGTCCTCAAGGGTGGATGTAGGCGGGCAAGTAGGTAGGTAGGTAAGTGGCCCGGGTCGTTTTTCCCCTATCAAATCTGAAAAACAAAATAAGAGCAAATGATAAGGAAGAAGTGGTGTGTGAGGGAGAGGACGAACATATAAGGCAGGAAAGGAAAGAAGCGAGGAAGGAGTACACGGGGGCGATGAGTCAGCTACATTATTATTATGGATGGGCAGACGAAACAACCAACCGCACTTTAATTACAGTAGGTAAGTCAAAATTCCCTGACTTTTCCATGTTTTCCAGGTTGGGGGACACCCTGAACAAGAATGTGCCGAACAGTCTGGGGGCCAACGCAGTCGTCGCGTCTCGCGAGTTTCCTAGCCCTAACCTCAAGGGCTTAGGGTATGACTGGCGTCTCTCGGCGGCAAAAGGCACCGTCGACGAGATCGGCTGCGGATGCAGTAAGAGCTCTTGGTGACTGAGGGAGGCCCCGCCCGCCAGTAAGAGCGACGGGCGTGCTTTGAAAGATACCGGAACCTAGCTAGCCCTAGCTCGACGAAATGCACTGACAGTGGAGTCATTTAGGCAATGCTTATAGATCATGTAGGCATAATGCTTCTTTTTGAGGCCGTCTCACACTCAGCAACGTGTGAGCAAAATGGTCAGGCATTCTAGGAAGGAAGAGTAATTGGGCCCACAATGATGAGGTTGCTAGAGGAGAACTCAACAGCCTCATCCACCGACCTAAACTCCTCCTCAGCTGGGACACAAATCAGTCATTTCCTGAAAATGCGGACCACCGTACCAGCACAAAAGTACCATCAAGATGGTGAGACGTGAGTAACAAGGGTGTGATGAAGGGGCAGGGAAGCCCACTTACCTTATCATGCCTGCCATACAGCGATCAACCAAACATCCTTCTTCACACTCAATTCTTAACTTTTTTGCCCCTTCCACCTGTGGATGAGAAATTGTAGCGTGAGTCTGTGACCTCATCGATGAGCGCCTATTAATCCGCGCCCAAGATCGAGGGCTACTGGGGTGCGGAGGGCGCCCTATCTCTCTCAAATAAGGGAGCAGAGGGCAAGCAATCCTAGGGGGGAAAGAGCCTTGAGCAAACATCTTTCTGTGTGTACCCAACCGTTAAGAACCCTTTACAGCCCCTCACCCCCCCACTCCATGTTACTAGTCATGGTTTGGTTTTTCTGGTCTTTGGGCACAATGCCTTACCGTCCCCAGCATACCTTTTTAAATCCCCTTACATTTCTGTCCCTCCACCACCTGAAAGGAGGTGATCAAAATCAACCAGAGGAACAATTAAGCTCAAAATATTAGAGCCGGGTGGTGGAGACACCCCCTCCCCAACCCCTCAGGAAATATTAAAAACAAAACATTAAAGTGTGGCATTAAGAAGCCTTATACCGTCCTCCAGCACATGCCGTAAGAGGCGAGTAAGCCCAGGTAAGCGGGCATCGCCCCAAAGGCCCCAAACCATGAGCGGAACTAGCAATAAATGAGTGTATTGAATGTGCGAGTTGTGATGTGGGAAAGAGGGGAGCAGTAGTCAATGCGTTTAAAGAAGCAAGTGTGCAGATGCTTGCTCCATGAGATAAAAACATGAAAGGGAATGAAGAGTTTGAGTAGGGTGGTGGAGTAAAGAGATTGTATGAAAGCAGAAAATGAAGGAAAGATGAATGAGGATCTGGAGAGGAACAGGAAGCTATTGTGTAAGTGCGAAGGATAAGGCGCCGGGAGAGTAGAGGAGGTGCGAGTGTAGCTGGCGAGAATACTTTGATGCGCTGAATAATGAGGGTATGGAAGATGACACGATGTAAATGTTTAATTGCTGGTGGACCATTCATGCAGATAGAGAAGCAGGTATGTACGGAGTGAGTGGTAGACTAGTGGATGGTGTGAAGATATCCAGAGAGGGGTTTTTATAGGGAGTTGAGGTTGTGATGTGAAAATGGCAGTGGAGTAATGAGAGAATGTTGAGAGAGGAGGAGGTACAAATGACTGCGGAAGAGAGGAAGAGCGAGAGGCAGTGGTGTCACACCTTTGAACAAGTGTTCAAGGATGCAGTGTAAGTAATGGTGGTAGAAATGAATCGAATTGCGACTACAAGTGGTAGGAAAGTCTCTGGGGGTGGGGTGGGGATTAGTGAATTGGTGGAGTGAATTAGGAAGCTGCATGAGAGCATGCTGGTGCCAACATTTATGTATTGAAGTGAAAGCAGGGTATGGAAAGATCTTGAGTGAGAGTTGTGTGAGTCGACAACTTGAGAGCGAGATGCTGGTTGTGTGAAAGGTGGTTGAAGTGAGGGAAAACCGGGTAAGATGTTTGAATGAGGTTGTGAGAGAAAGTGTTCCGACGTGGTGTGGACGCGTAAGAAGAAGGGAGAGAAATAAACTATAGCAGAATAAAAAGGGGAGGAAGTGGAGTGCAAAAAAGGAGCATTTATGGGGGGTGGCTGAACCCCAACTAAATCAGATGCTGCAGCACCCCATCGCTATGAAATAAGTGTCCTTTGCATGGGGGCGATATGATATGGGAGGTAGTTTTGGTGACATTGAAGCGCGCTCTGAGAGAACATGGTAGCTATTGAAGTGGAACACACCCACACAAATTACGAGAGTACAACTTAAAAAAGAAGGAGAGCACAATACTATTTTCGCGTCCGAATTCGCCCTTACTCTGTCGTCAATGAGGTGAAATTAGGAGGCTGGTATTCTTCGCCTTGCACTTGCCATACGACGCCTGTTTGATAACACAATGACCATTCGCTCAGTAAACAACAAACGAGGCTTTTAATTAAAGCAAGATTTATTATAAGCCACAACAAAATTGGGAGGAAGTTTAGGGAGAGGGGGGGCAGCAATCTTATGTCAATCAGCAGTGATAGCGACCAACCGCAGGACCGGTGAGAAGAAACAAAAACAATAATCCACCACCCCCTCTCCCTAACTCCGTTTAAAGGGGAATACTCGATAAATCAAATCAAATTTTAATTAACATTTTAAAAAGAAAAATTAACAATGGGAGTGTACAATGCGATGCCAAAAAGTCAGAACCATCTTTAATAACACGGGGGAGGAGGAGGAGGAGGAGGCGCCTCTTTGGCATAGCCATGACCACACAACCAACCACTTTTGAGAGAAAATGGTCTAGCACTTTTGGACATCACTTTGTGCATACTCAAATTTAAGACCTAGAACAAAATTTGCAAGAAAAAAACAACAACAGGTGATAAAAATCTCGGCAAAGGAAGCGATGACAAGAGTGCGAGGTGGGGGGAAAACGAGGATGGAAGGGGACCCCCATCGAGTCGTCCCCCCACCACCCAAAGCAAACTAGACAGCCGCAAAAAGGTGCACCACAACTCTAAGAGGAAAAAAGCATGCAAACAGTGAAGAGCAAAAGTCAAGCTAAAAATAAAGCAGAATTAGAAGAACAAATTTATTAAGTAGGATTAAAAGGCGAGCTTGAAAGGAGTGTAGGCCAGCCGCGGCCCGCCACCTTCCACCGACACAAAAGGGAAGCAGCAGCAGCGGAGAGCCACCGTCTCCATTGAGTAGCTAAGTCAATCGTGCCCACATTTAATGATGCATGAAATCCCCACTACCGGATAAGGAAATTCACATAAAGATTAGGATGACACACTGGCAAGCCCGAGGGCACTAAGGGCAGGGAATGGTAGAGAAAGCACTAGTACTCGAGCCCCCCCCCCCCTTCAGTGAGCGGGGAGTAACCATAAGTGATATTTTTATATATTTATGGGGGTGGGAGAACCTGGCGACTGCCATCAAGGTCATAATCAATGTCGAGCATCATGGCCTGGGCAAGGGAGGACTCCCAGGCCAGGACTCGAACCCGGCGGCGCTGAAATCCAACACACCCCCTACCGGGACTCGAACCCGGCAGGGTGGAAGTCCAATCCCCGCCTCCTCCTCCTCTCCCCGGAACTACACAACTGAGTGTACAAAATTGATCGCACCCTCCCCTTGATGTAGACTGGAGAGCCTTTGATTTTGAAGCCCCCATCCCCCCCCCCCCCACACACACCCAGAGTCGGTACGCCACCATCCCCCAAGGTTATTCAAAAGCCCTCTTCCCTCATTAAGGAGGAGTGACCCCACCCATTAATTTCTGACAAAGCATTAAGGACCGCCTTGAGCCCGCCCCTCCCAAATGCCAGGTTGAGCTGGGGCTTTTCTGGTGAAACGAGCCAAGAAGGGGCATCTCTCAGGACAGTTTGCAAGCAAGTGGTAGTGTATGGTAGAGAGGGATAGGGGGGACAGGAAGACCCAAGAAGAAAAAACGGCAACAAGCTCGATCGAGGAGTCGCTTCGTGCCTTTTATTCAGCAATGGCTCGCTCGGGGCGCACGGCGCGGGGACGAGCCGTGAGAATCCCCCCCCCGGGGGGGGAACAAGCATGGGAGAGGGGCTCAAAGGATTAAGAAAACCTTCCCCCAAGTGGGGTGGGGGAAGCAGTGAGCGGAATCAACACAGGCAAGTTCCAATGGCAAGCACAAGAACCACTATGCAACAGCGAGTCTATCACACGCAACCACTCCAATCTTTTGATTCCCTTTCTTCCCCTCTGCTCCTAGTGACGTCACAGTCAAACTGGAAAAGATGGCCTCAACAAGACCCTGATACGTAGGGGTCGATGCATTGTGGAGCAGGAGGGAAAGATTACCATCCCCCTTCCGCCCTTATACAGACCTCAGCTCGACCATAACATCCACTCTGATCCGGAGATCCAGGACCACCCCGGCGTACTAGGGCTTCATACCCCCCCTCCCCCCGAGACGTCGTTTACACAAGATTGTCTCATCTTTTTCACATTCACCGTTCAATCTATCTTTCTTACATTCAGGATTTGCCACCATCAACTACCAATACAACGCTCCCACACATTTCTTCCTGGGCCACCTTAAGCCATTAGTCCCTCCTGCTGCAGGCAATAACTACGGTGATGGGCGTGGTTGTTTTCGCCATAAGGATGAATGAAATGCGGTGGAGCAGAAGGGGCGGGATATCTCCATGTGGGCCAGGTGGTTTCGGGTCCCCACGGTACCATTTAAGGACCAGGAAATCACCACACACCCGTTCTTATATACACACGGTAGAAGCGACTACCCCAACTGACGCTTCAGGTAGGCCATCTAAGCCTGGGAGATTAACCTGCTACCAATGTCTAAGGGAAAAACACAAAAACTACACCCCTTAAAAACCACAAAATTATTATGTATCAACATCCCCCCATCCCCAACTAACAGGACACAAAGCCCACTACAACCACCATACACCAAGCTACCAAAGACTACTCGTCTCTTCAGATGGACACCACACACGCAAGAGTGACGCTACCTGTGGGCGCGTCTATTCTGTTCTTGACTCCACCTATTTTCGTGTCTTTGAGGGGGTCACTTCCGTCCTCGTCCATGGGTTCGGGCTCATCCACGGCTTGTTCTTCGGCAGCATCACCCCCGAGGTCCGGCATGTCTGGCCCCACCTGCGAGAGAGCATAGCGGTGGTGATTTTCAGAGCGATCGTTTGTAGCCTACACTTTTTAGTACATCATCCACTTTGTTGTGGGGGCAGCATCAAAAGTAGTAGTCAACAGTGGTAAACTAAAAAAATACATCATCTTTAGGAGAAAATCTTGGATGCTTGGTTAAGTCTTCCAAAAAATGTCCATTTCTAAGTGGAGAACCAGACAGAAAGTCTGGTGTGGATCAGGAGTGAGGACGTATTCCATCTCTCATTCACATTTTTGTTTTTAGTTCATAGTAGCAACATTTAGGAGATATTTAAATTACAAATTGGTACCATTTTATAGGGGACAGGCAATATAAAAAAAATATTTTCTAGACCCATCCTCCTCAAATTTGCCCCCACCCCACACACAGGGTGCTTCTGAATTTTGATAATGAGAAAAAGGAAAAGCAACCAGAGCTAACCCGCTTAATAGGAAAAGCAACCAGAGCTAACCCACTTAATAGGAAAAGCAACCAGAGCTAACCCGCTTAATAGGAAAAGCAACCAGAGCTAACCCGCTTAATAGGAAAAGCAACCAGAGCTAACCCGCTTAATAGGAAAAGCAACCAGAGCATAGTTCGGAATACACCAGGGTTGGTGGCCCCTGGAAGTGCGCAAAGGGGGCTTGTGGGGGAAGGAACTTGACTGAACAAGTTACTATAGCACAAACTGCCCCATCACGATCAAAGGGGTGGGGGTAGTTTTTAGTGGCGTTGATACTCGTCGACCTCAACCTTCATCACGAATGTTGGGGACGGGAGGGAAAGGACTCACCTCGGGAACCTCCTCCCCGGCGGGGTGGTCCACATCGGCGGGCTGCTTTTGACCCAGTTTCACCAGGGACTCCACCACACTCATCGTGTCCAGACTGCCGGGGTCCTCGTGCTGGGGGGCAACGACGGCGGGGGCAACCTGCTCACTGCCATCCAGGACCTGTGGGGTCAGAGGGTGCGGGGGTTATGCACACCACTGTCTGGTAAAAATGAAAGTGGCGCACACGTGTGTGCGTATTGACTGAAAAGCAAAAACAGTGCCACACAATCAAATTTAAAACATACCCTCTGGGCCCCACCTCCCCCGTAACATAAAAGCCACTCACACACATCCTTCCCCCACGCAAATGGTCCTGCCCGGAAGAGGCGGCTCTAGAGCCAGCCACGCAGCCCACTCACCCTCACCTGTGCACCCGTTGAGATCACGGGTCCTTCCATGTGCGCCAACTGCTGCTCTACATTATCCAGCGTTTGCATCACCTTAAAGGCGGAGAAGGTGTAATGGCAGGCAGCGGAAACAAAAAATAAATGGAAAAAATAAAATAAAACAAGCATTAAATCATAAATGAGGGAATTAATGGACAAACCAAGCAGATAGGAGTTATGAAGTGGGACAAACACCCTCAAGTGTATGGCGACCAATACAAACGTCTCATCAAATTTGGCACGCACAAACCCCTATTAGGGAGAGGGAGGGGGGCTATAAAATTGTGAGGGGGCCAAGCCTCATCGGGTGAGGTGAGATAACACAAAAGCGAGTGACTCGTTATAAGAATGGGGCAAACATATAGTGTGTGTGTGTGTGTGTGTGAAATGGCTACGGAGTGAAATGAGAATTAATAACGATAAAAGCAGAAATAAAATGAAGCGAGCGGAAATTGGAGGAGTTGGGGTTCAAATCTTGACCCAAGAATTGACGGGACCGTTTCGAGACATGACGCCATCGTCAGGGAGGGAATAAATGGCTTCAGCAAATGCGACCGCAACACAAGTTGACATGTAGGTATCAAGAGTACGGACATGTGTAAGGACTGGAGATAAATACCAATCGTGACAGCAGTTGGCCATTAATCAAAGTAAATAGACCTACAATTACCCGATCAATAATTAATTAGTTGGACCCTTCAAACACAGCGTCCCGGGAGAATCCGGCCCCCTTATTGAAAGACAAAGTCCGCCGCCTCGACTCATAAACAAACGAGCCCCATTGAGGGCGACCCCCTCCTAAGGATTCTTTAAACCAACGAGGGAATTTCACTCAATAGATGAAGGCAAAATGGGGAGGGGGGGATGAGCGACAGCAAACCTCACCCACCCTAAATGCTGGGCTTCTGAGGCCCAAGTGCACACAAAGGGTCGCAATCACTCAAATCCCTTTAGAAAAAAAGAAGCCCATCAGAGTTCGCTTTTCAATTTTCCAGCGGGGGATAATAAATTTTCCCGGTCGATACTTGGAGAAGAGACAGCGAGAGGGCTCGGGGGAGGAGAGGAGAGGAGACAGCGAGAGGGCTCGGGGGAGGAGAGGAGACAGCGAGAGGGCTCGGGGGAGGAGAGGAGGCAGCGAGAGGGCTCGGGGGAGGAGAGGAGGCAGCGAGAGGGCTCGGGGGAGGAGAGGAGGCAGCGAGAGGGCTCGGGGGAGGAGAGGAGGCAGCGAGAGGGCTCGGGGGAGGAGAGGAGGCAGCGAGAGGGCTCGGGGGAGGAGAGGAGGCAGCGAGAGGGCTCGGGGGAGGAGAGGAGGCAGCGAGAGGGCTCGGGGGAGGAGAGGAGACAGCGAGAGGGCTCAGGGGAGGAGAGGAGACAGCGAGAGGGCTCGGGGGAGGAGAGGAGACAGCGAGAGGGCTCGGGGGAGGAGAGGAGACAGCGAGGGGGCGAGGGGGAGGAGAGGAGACAGCGAGAGGGCTCGGGGGAGGGGAGGAGACAGCGAGAGGGCTCGGGGGGAGGAGAGGTCTTCCTCACCTGACTGCCGTTGACGGCGGCCTGGAGGTCGCCTTGAACCATCTCGGCGGGGACGAAGCTGAGGTTGTCGCCCTCCTGCACCACCACGTAGGTCTCGCCGGACCCGGTCATCACACCTGCAGAGGGATGGGGGGATCAGCGAGGCACACAGGATGACTACCCCCACCTACCATCCCGTATCAAGCGACGTTAAGCCACATACTGTGGTTAGTGGGTGGATGGGAGGTCGTGGGTTCGGATCCAGAGACGGACGACGGCACTACTCCACAGTGATTGGGGCAATTCTCCCGAATTTGCCTCCTCATGGGAGGGGGAGAATCTGGGTTCCACCGAGTGGGGAACATCGTCCACAAATTAAATGGGGTCCTACTCACACTGTCCCTCCATCATCTGCAATGTCTGTTCCCCACCCCCATTGGGGTCCGCAGTCTGCAGGATGGCCTGCCCCGACGCCAGGGCTTGCTGCAACTCCTCCAAGGTGGTCGTCTCTTGTTGTTGTTGTTGTTGCTGCTGCTGTTGTTGTTGCTGCTGCTGCTGCTGCGCCTGAGTCGTCACCTGCTGCAGAATCTGGAAAGAGTTCATCGCTTCAGTCCGGCTCCCCCTCTGCACAGGGCGGTGGGGGAAATCATCCTCCCCCTTCCCCCCAAGGAAGAGCGCATCCATCGGGGCAGACTAAGGGTTCTCCGTCCCGACGGGGCAGATCTCCCAGAGATACGCCATTCTGTGTGCGTGCGTGTACGCGTGTCTCCAGGTTTGGTGAGCGAAGTGCGAATATAAGCCTGAACTGTGTCTGGTTCCTGGTAACAGCAGGTGCAGTTGGCTGTATCATTCAGGTCGGTGTGGTATGTAGTTTAGGGTCCGGGACAGCGCTGGAGCATCACAAGGATGTGGGAGTGGCGAGGATTCTCGTGGGTCGATGTTGGGTTGAACTGGATTGATGATTGGGTTCGGTTCCCGGAGATGGCTGTGTCGGGAGGATTGTTTTGTGGGTGGTTGGGCGCTCAGGTGGCACTAGGTGTAATGCTTGTGGTTTGTCTGGTAGAGTTAAGGAGTGAGATGAGGTGCCCAGCCACCACTAGCATAGACTGGATGGTGATTGTAAGGTGTGGGCGCTGATTCCTTTGAATACAACGCACAGTGTGTGATGGCGACTACTCGCAAATGGTATTCGTGTATTCTACCACCATCACTCCTACCCCGATTCTCACCTGGTGATGCTGAGCCACCTGGGCAGCGCTGACCTTGTTCACGGCGGATTGCGGCTGGTCAACACTGCCTGGAACGATGAGAAATGGGGATTAGTGCCCCCACTACAGCATTTGCTACACTCGGCGGCTTTTGCATCAGCCATCCTGCTTCTTTGGAATCTATGCCTATGATTCTGTAGCACCTGAACTTTTCAGACTTATATCTTTCAAACTGCATGTTTTATGAGGCCTCAAAGTCGGCGATCTTGAAAAATCGACTTGGTCTCTAAAAAGCCCCCCAAATTACGTGGGCCATATCTCCCGAACTGTGAGGTACAGAGCTATAATTTTGCATGTGGAGTTCTTTTATGACATGTATCAACATATCCACAAATGAAGAAAATCCAAGATTTGTACCTGGCAAGTGTTTTTGAAATTTGCCTGATTCCGTGCTGAATGAACCCCTTTGATATTGAGGCTAGGTTGCTACATGGGAGTGGCTTGCTTGGTATGAGAAGCAACAATAAAAGGTGCCAACTATGCGGAACACAAAAGGGGCACCTGAGACCATGTGGAAACTTTGAAACCCCATAGAAGCCATGGACTCTCAAGCCATATAAAACAAAGTTGTAGCTACCATAGACTACATATGATGAGGACAACAGTCTCACCATGGGGGCCTTGCTGGCGGTCTCAAACATCTGCAACACCTTTGTTTTTATTACTTGAAGCCAAAATGTCGTATACCAAGCCCCAACCAACCTCATTACCACCCAACTACACTCAGTATATTCTTCTTTCTCAACAGGAGCTGATCAATCATATTAGAAGCTTCACTCAATCCATGATAACTTATTCCTATTTTAGATTTTTTACTCAAGCAGTGTTTGCCACAAGCAAGGTCAGAGACTTGGCACCTAGTCCTTAAGTACTGCAGGGGCCACCGATTGAGGTCTCTCCCTTACCCAAGCACGCCGTTTGTTCCCCCATGCCCCACCCATCCTCACCGATGATGTTGGGAGCAGTCTTGCGGTACATGGGTTTCTTCTGCTGCGGCTGTGGTTTCTCAAGGAGGAATGCATATTTCTTGGACTCCGCAGTGCCACTCTGCTGCTGCATCGGTGCCACTGACGAGGGCAGCTTGGCCGCCTGGTTTGCCTTTTGGGATGACTGCTGCACCGTCGTGCTGTACTGCGCGTTGGCTGTGCACAAACAAGGGCATCTTGATCACACTAAAAAAAAGAGCTGCCCTACATTTAATCATTAAGCCCACTTAGTGTGATTAAGATGGGCAGAATCCTGCCCCCACCGTGGGGCCAACATCTCTATTCAGACCAAGTCCCAAAACTGCTACACCTCTGAGGGATCACTCAAACATACAGTGAAAGAAGAGAGGGGGCCCCCCAAGGGCATAGGCCCGAAAAGGGGCTAAAACAAGATGTTATTGTGAAAGAAACCAACGAGGGCATCTCTGTATAAAAATAAGGATAGTAAAGAAAAAAAGGACTGGAATAAGAGTAGTGGTTGGACCAGGGCTAAGGAGATGGACTAGACAGCCCACCCCTTCCGATTCCTGTGGATGAATGGCAAAGTGAACTAAAACCAGAGCCCCCCCCATCCATGCGGACTCCCAAAACTCACATTTTGTCTCCTCCGGTGTGGTCAGCCCTGCCTCCTCGCACTGTGCTGCAATATCCAGAATGCCACGCACCTGCAGGCACACAGAAAAGCTGGCTCTCATTGCAAAAAGGACAATCCAACATTGAAAAGAGGGGAGGGCATAGAGGCAAATAGCAAAGCCAGGGAGGGCAGCAACTAAAGCCTCATAAGGAGGATGGGAGAAGGAAAAATGACCCCCCCCCCACCAGAAGTATTATTAGAGCAAGAGAACCCTTAATTATAGACCCCCTCCCCCCTAAATAAAGCCATAACCAAGTTGGTGTGAAAGAGGTCATAAACCCAGATCGGGGGTGATGAATAATATGCATCAGTGTCATTCGGTCAAAGTTCAATCGCATTTTTCATTGACCCTCTCATATTTTCCTGAAAAGTTATGGTCCCTCTCTGCAGTAGGTCAAGTGGCCCCATAGATACGACCCTCTAAAAAATAAGGGTAATTTTCTTTGAAAAGCAAAAGGTCAACATTAAATAACTAAGACTATGGCACCTACACGAGTCATTCTGGTAGCAATCTAAAGGTCTTGAGTTACTCTACAACTTAAATGTACCAATTAATAGCAGAAGTTTCCTAAAAAATCAATTTCTACATCAAATCAAGGTCAACTTTTTATTTCACCTCCTAGGAACCGCTTGACCTACAGATGAGAGACACATGACTCCGAATTCATCTTTCTATAAAGGCGCTTTTTTTTTTTTTTTACAAATATCGGCGAGGATCCTGCAAAATTTTGCATCAACCTCACCTGCAGTGCTCTGCCCAACTTCAAGAAGGCAGCCAGGTTGTCCTGTTCCACCATAACTTTCCCTGGAAGAGAAAAGCACCATAGTCAGATAAAGCTTCTTTGGAATTCACAATATAACGTCACAATTCTTTGGATCAAGAACTTTGTCCTTATCAAATAAGAGGAACCCAGAATTTTATCAGAAGCCTTAAGACCATCTGTAACCAGCTCCTACCTACCAGTGGATAGTAGTGCCACAAAAGACTACCCACCCACCTACCCACACACACTTCATGCTAACAATGATGCCATGAACCCTAGAACCAGACATTTAAGTGGCAATTAAGTTAAGGTGAAATACATTTTGTGGTAATAAAACAATCAAAGGCCAAGTGCTTGACAAAGGGGGTATGTGAAGGTGATAAATGAAATAAGGCCTTTTGCTACACCCAGTACAATGAAGAGAGGTTTCTGTAATGGAACTTGGCAAAGATGCGATTTTCAGTTAGTACAGCAATGAAAATTCACCTACACACTGAGGAATACTCCTCATGCAATACTGTATCCATTAGACCACTCTAAAAACAACTGTAGCAATTTGATATTTTAAGCTTCATTTTTACCGTGGCATACCAGCACTGCATACATTGCATATAAGATACAGCACCCCTTCTCCCACACTCCCACAGGTGGGCGGAAAAAGTCCTATGTATTGTGAGTGTAAAAAATGAAGGCTAAAATACCAAATTGAAGCATTTTTTTTTACCAGTCAATTGCAAAAGTTTAAGACCACCCTTGACATCTCATTTAAAAGTTAAAACCAAGAAAGTACAGGAAGAAAACAAAAGAAAGTTTATTTGTTTATTGTGTTTCTTAAACATTATTGTATGTTAGTAGTAATAACATTTTAGTGATGAGTTCCTGGCAGTACTCTTGAGAATTTTGCAACCCATACTTCCTTAATTGCTTTCTCTAACAACTTTAAGCTTGATGGTTGCTTTTTAGACAACTTCTGCTTCATAACTGACCACAAGTTCTCTATTGGGTTTAAATCAAGGCTGCTCCCAGGCCATCCAAGCACCTGAATATTCTTTACACCAGATAATCCGTCACCACTCGTGACCTATGACAAGGAGCTCTATTGTGCCCAAAAATTCCACACCTTTGGATTGTCAAGTGATTATCCAATTTCTCCTTAAGAAGTCTCAAGTATTTTCACCCATTTATGGTGTGGTGGAGCGAAAGTGAGTGTATATGAAGGGCCATTCTCCCACCCCCTTTTCTCAATACCCTGTCCCTCCCTCTGTAAGAATGTGTGTGTGTGTGTGTGTGTGTGTGTGTGTGTGTGAGAATGTTTTTTTTTATTATATTTTCTTTTGTACATATGTATTTGATTTCATATTGTATTAAAATTGTTTTTTTTCTTTCTCAGATTGTACTTTGTTTAAAATAATCTTTTATCAAACTACTAAATGTTAAATATTTTTCTGAGACAGCACTCAAGTAAAGAAATAAATAAACATTGCCTGCCTTTTGTAAGAGTGACTGGAATAAAAACATTTTGAAGAAATGTAAATAAAATTTGAAAAGTCTTCTAATAGTAGTTGATTGCGGAGGGCTTTAATTAATAGCCTAAAGAAGGGACTGGATCTTAAAGAAAAGTTGAGCTCGGAGGCGCCAGAAGACGCGGACACCCAATTTTTGTCACAAGAGTGACTGCCCGTAAGATTTTTCACAGGGGGGGGGGGGGGGGCAAACCGTAAAAACTCCTCTGTTTGTATTTGCTGTCTCTTGTATATATATTTTTGATTGATAGGAGTGTTTTATTTATATATATATATATATATATATATATAAATAGGCTCATTGTGTGCATATTTACCCATATTTTTGTAAATATTATTGTTTTTTTTTTTGTAAGTAAAGGGACTGTATATACAATCCGTTTCATTCTCCTTCGATTTCCCACGCCCGGATTAGTGTAGGAAGCGGGTTGGGTCGATTGGGGTTAGTCTAGATTTTCGGCCCACTACAATTGTAGTCTTTGGAGGTAAAAGTACAATCCAGCTGTTCCATAAAATCAACTGAACATTGTACATGAAATCACAATTACAGCTACTCACCATTGTACATGAAATCAATGACAGCCTGCAGACTGGTATAGGAATAGCCATTGAATTTGATGAGGTGACTGCGTGCAGGGTTCTCTTTCAATAAACTCTGAAAGTGAAGTGTAAAGATGAACATTTCGTATCTCTCTAAATTCAGTCTGCTTTTTTTTTAAGCTAATGATTACTACAATGTTTTTGATGAAATTCACAAGTGAGAAAGTGACTACATATTTGCTGAGGAAGGTACAGAAAATCTTCTTAACCCAGCCAAGTTGTGCAATGGGAAAGAAGCAAAGCCAACACATATATCTCTACCAGGCACAGTGAAATGAAAATTGTGAATTTTTTTTTTTTTTAAATTTTACGAGCCTATCTGGCGACAATCCACTTGGGCATAAGTCGCCGCCAATCATGACAGCCTAGCACTAGGCTACTTTAAAATAAGAATATAAAAAACAATAATAAAAAGGGGAAATGGCAACAATTAGGAAGCAAGCTCCGGCATTGGGGGGAGGTCTGCCTCCGCCCCTGCGCAGGAGCTCGCAACATACAAAGAAAACAACAACAAAAAAAAACAAAACCTAGTTAAATAAAGGGGAGAAGGCCAAAAATGTGGAACGCTTCATGATTTTGTGTGTCATCCTTGTGCAGGGGCCATGCTAATCTTCTCTGTATCGTTCCAATTTTAGTATATGTACCACCGAAGCTGGTACGAAAATTGTGAAAGATATGTGATCTGAACAGCATGAAGAGGAAAATACTTGGGGGAATTGAGACTGAGGCACTTTACTTAGCCTAGCAATGTTAAATTAATTCCCTTTTATTTAAAAAAAAAAACAACAACCCCATTTCTTGAGATAGAGGAGTGCTCCAATACTGGAAAGCATGGCAACTTCGCAAGTCATAAATCTGTTCCAAGTATTTGAAAAAGTTCCATTGAATTTTGAATAGTGATTCAAGAAGTGAGTGTGGCAGAGTGCTTTGATGCAACATAATATGGTCATTCTATTAATTGGTTTTGATTTCAGTTCTTATTCAGATATTTTCAGGTTTAGACTTCAACTTGCATAATGTATAGATATTACTTAATTGTCCTACTCCATTGTGGATACATAGCAATACAAAATGGTAAAATAAATGCAAGTGTAAAAATGATAAATATTTATCGGAAAACAGGAAAAACAATGGCAACATATCTGGTATGACCCTTTAGCAAACTATTCCAATTCAACCACACAGCTCCTTTCACAGATGTTAGATGGATTTCAAATCTAGGCTTTGAGAAGGCCGCTTAAGTATGTTTGGGATGGACGTTTTGTTGAGTGGTGAAATGCTTTAAAAATCTCAGTTTCCTTGCTGATTGATTCATGTTTACATCAAATATGTACTGACAGTATTCAGAATTTGTGGTCAATCTATTACTCTGTGCGAGTGCCAACAGCAGTAAAAGATCTCCACAAAATAATCAAATCACCTCATGTTTGACATTATGGACAGTCTTCTTTTCTATGAGGTCTTTGCCAAATCTCCGTCAAACTAACCATTCGCCATTTCTCTCTCTCTCTGATAGGATTCAGAATTTGTGGTCAATCTATTACTCTGCGCGAGTGCCAGCAGCAGTGAAAGATCTCCACAACATAATCAAATCACCTCATGTTTGACATTATGGACAGTCTTCTTTTCTATGAGGTCTTTGCCAAATCTCTGTCAAACTAACCATTTGCCATTTTTCTATCAGAGCTCAACTTTTCTCCCTTCGACAGAGGCTTCCTCTTAGGGACACCCATGAAATCCTTCCTGGTATATATAATGTATGATTGAAGTGTGGAAATCTATGATGTGTGCTGCAAGATTTGAATGCAACATTGGATGAAGTCATGATAGTTTATCTTCATCATAGACCGAGTATATCCTACGGTTCAGTTTCTTTGCTTGACCTTTATACAGATAATTTATGACACCATTAGATTTATACTTCAGTCCTTATTTAGGCTCAGCGTGCTGAAAGAAAGAAGGAGAAGAGGCTAAGTGGGGCTGGATGGGGCGCTGAGTCCCATCATTTTTTTTTAAAGAGCTCATCTGACAACTGCCTACTTGGGCATTAATTCCAGTATTAAATACTTTGCTAGTACTAGGGTACTTTAAAATCGAATTCAAGAACACACAAAAAACAACCCAAACACAACACCAAAAAATTTTAAAAATGAAAAAGAGTAGCGAGCAAGCTCCTGCATCAGGGGAAGGTCCCCCCGGCGCAGGAGCGTGCAACCTATAAGGGGACCCCCCCCCAAAAAAACTGGTTAAATAATAGGGAGAAGGCCGGCCTCCCCCAAAAGGTCTATAAGTCCACCGGTCAATGAGCCCGCACTCATCCCGAATACAAAGGACAGGTAATGTGCGCGAAGATCACCCAGACTGGGACATTCGACAAGAATGTATCAAACAGTCTGGGGATGATGAAGGCGAGCGCTCCATCAAATGGCGATGCGTCACACGAATGTGCCCAATTCGGAGACGACAGAAAGCAACCTGAAGCCATCGCGGTATTGGGGGATAGGTCCATGGGAGCGTCGCAATGCAATGGCACGCAACTTTAAGTTTGCCTGGCCGGTCTCCCATCATATTTGCCAAGCAGACCGGAGAGCTGCCCGTATTCCTGCCATGTAATCGGTGTGAGGAAGAGCGAAACGCTGGTCCGGTCGCAGAGTCCTCGCGGACTCTTTGGCGCCCTCATTCCCTGCAATTCCTACATGTCCAGGAACCCAGCAGAAGATAATCTCGAAATCCGCCGGCTCACCAAAACCATGGCATCCCGGATATCGCGAACCAGGGGATGCGGAGAATCCAATGCCCCGAGAGCACTCAGGGCGCTTTGTGGGTGGCTATAGATCACAATCCGGTCTCCGAACCGGGCACGTCGCGTAATCTCGCGTACCGAGTGGTATATTGCCACCAGCTCGGGCCGTGAAGACAGACGCAGCGCCTGGCAGAGCCCCGCTGACTTCAAACAAAGGGTATACAGCATGGAAGCTTACCCCCTCTTGGGACTAGGGGCCATCCATATACACTGGCACAGTTCCAGCGTGACACAAGGTGTGCTCCAAAAAAGTCAAACGCAATACTCCCGGTGCTGTACAAGCTTTGGGAGCAGAGGCGTGGCAACAAGTAGCCAAATATGGTACCCTCCAGGGTGGCATCCTGGGCAGAACCAGGGGCACCACCGGCCCAAGAGCTATACCTAGCTCTCGTAGGAGTTCCCTGGCTGGACTGGCGTCTCTCGGCGGCATAGGCACCGTCGAAATCAGCTGCGGATGCAGGAAGAGCTATTGGCGACTGAGGAGGCACCAGGCTCGCGCATACAGGCGAGTGATCAGTAGCCCTCCGCAGGCAGTAGCCCTATCAGCGCCCCAAGCGCTGAACGTCACGGAGCGGAGAATATCCATGGCGTGGGTACAAGAGACCCTAAGGCTGCGAATATGAGCCTTCCAGGTGAGACATCGGTAAAATACAAGACCAAGGAAACGGTGCGACTCCACCACTTCCAGGTGTACCCCATTAAGAAACAAATCTGGGTCAGGGAGGAGCCGTGGATGGCGGCAGAAGTCCACCACCTTAGTGTTGGCCAAGGAAAACGGAAACCTGTGCGTTTCGGCATAGCGAGAGACGCGGTTCAATGCCTGTTGGAGTCGACGCTCCAGCGTTGGCATCTGGGCCGCGCCAAAAGAGATCGAAAGGTCGTCCACGTAGAGCGTAGCGAGAACATCTTCCAGCAGCACCAAGGTAATGCTGTTGATGCTCAAGGCAAAGAGTGTAACGCTGAGGACACTTCTCTGCGGGACACCCTCTTCCTGCTCCATTGGGCCGAAGGGGGCTCCCCCACTCATACGCGGAATCGATGATCTCGCAAAAATTCAGATATAAACATTGGGAGGTCTCCCCTCGCCCCCATCGTGTGGACAGTCTCCATGATACTGCATCGCCATGCGGTATCATAGGACTTCTCCAGGTCGAAAAACCCCGTGGAGTAGTGCTGTCTACGAAGGAAGGCCTCGCAGACAGCATTTTCCAGTCGGAGCAGAGCATCCGACGTGGAGTAGAACTTGCGGAAGCCGCACTGTGCAGAAGACAGATGGCCTCCGCTGTCCAGAAAAAAGGCTAATATAACATTAACCAATTTTTCCATCATAGAAGAACTCCACGGCCTCATCTACCGACCTAAACTCTTCAACTGAGATGAGAGAATTCAGTCATTTCCTGAAATGCAGGCCACTGCGCCCACACCAAGCACCACAGAGGTGGGCTCTCAGGCGGCAGTTGCCTGAAAATGATATTTGAATGGGAAAGTGATCACTACCATGGAGGTCATCGAACACCCCCCAATCAAAATCAGGCTGTGCATCCGAAGAGCACAAAGATAGGTCAAGGCAAGAAAATGAAGCAGTTCTCAGACAGTGATGCGTAAGCTCATCCACGTTTAGGACACCCATCTCAAGCTCTTCGATCAGATCGGCAAGTACTTGTCCCCTGGGATTTATGGAGTAATCTCCCCAGAGAGGATGCCTGCCGTTCAGATCTCCAAGCAAGAGATTGGGCCTCGGCAACCGTGCCACGATGCGGCGGAAGTCCTGCGTGTCGAAGTCAGCCGCCGGTGGAATGTACGCAGAAATAATAGTATACCTACTATCCAGGTGAAGATGCACAGCCACTGCCTTATACCCCGGGAGGGCGGGCAGGAGGCACGCGCCTAGCATGGTCTCCTGCAGAAAAATAGCTAGCGGGGAACGGGATGAGATGAGCCTCCGCAGCTCCTCCCAGTTAGCCCGGAGTCAACGGAGGAGACGCGGTGGCTCTCTTCACAGAAGACCCTCATGGGAATGGCCGTACGCTTCCAGGGGGCAGAACCCCGGGCGCTGTTGGCTAGACAAAGCGCTGACGCCTTTGAGGACTTATTGGGGGAGGTTGGGATCGCTATGCAAGTCTTTTCCTCCCTGCGCCTCGAAACCTTAGGCGGGCGTTGCCGACCAACTTCAGGGGTGTTGCCTCTTGTGAGTCTAACGACTTGGTGGCTGCGCATGGCTGTTTCACCTTATGGTAAATGGTTTACCCTGTGGGAAGGGGCAGGGGGGGGGGATGGTCTTAGCCAGGGCTGGGTGTGAACCCTTTGTGCCGCCAGCTTTACCAGGGGAGCGCCCGGGTTGAGTAGAACCCATAGAAGGGCTCCGAATGGGCATGGAAACAACCATGCTCGTTGGCCTGGATGGGCCAGGAGCAGAGGATGTCTTTCTTACCATTGAGGTGCAAGACGTCCCAGGCAGAGTCAGGCATGCCAGGACCAGTCCTTAGCCTTGTGGAATGAGAGTCGATCCTGGGCCTGAATGGCCAGGATTTCTTTCTCGAGGAGATATGCACCACATTGCTTCGAAGAAGCGAGGTGCGGCTCTCCGCAATTGACACACTTGGCCACACACAATTTGGACTTATCGTGTGCAGCCTTGGAACAATTTACACAGACTTCGGGTGACCCTGACTTTGTATGTATACATGAATGATTCGTATGGTTGGCCAGCTCTAAGGTGATGTCCTCTATGGAGTAGTCAACGAGTTCCCTTCCATAAACCATTTTCATCAGTCTAAAGTAGTATAATTTTCTTTTCCAGATCTGGAATTTTGTCTGTGTGTGATATGGCAAGCACCAAAATAAAGAAATGGTACCTAGTGGCACCGCTAGAAACAATCTCTGGAGCCCAACTACCATCTGCCAGAGAACTCCTAGGTCTAGTTATTTACAAGTTCAATGTTCAAAAGATGATCCACATTTCAGCACACAAGGTCTCCTTATTGTGGAAGAAGTCTGGTTTAGGACAAGAATTCCAATGCAACAAATTGATAAGGTGGCCTCGAAGAAAGAGAAACTGCATAAAGAATATGCCCTTATCCGGAAGAACAAGAAGCCCATTACCTCAACTCAAAGTGAGTGAGAAAATAAATGACTTGTTCCCACGTGGCGCATTGCGATGACAGGGTGAAAATGACAATCGTGGAGGTCAAGGACTTCCTCCTCACCCAATGTGAGCCTGGTTGACATGGGAGGATGGGCCGTGTTGATCCCATTCAAGCTGCTCTTGAAGTGTGTGTTGCAGAATGCCACGCAGACCAGAGATCAAGGCAGGAGAATGTGCTTTAAGAAGCCACATCGTAGGTGGCTGCAGAGTTTGAATCATCCAGCAGCAGACCCACTTGAAGCTCCCACAGCAGCACGAGTGGCCACACCAAGCCAAAACAAGCAAAATGGGGCTTGCTAAACATCATGACACTGGGCATAGCAGCCTCCCTTGATCGAGCTAAGGTGAGTGACCGTGCAGCTGTCTACGTCCTGACAGAGACAGCACTCTCTCTGGGCCACAATCCTGAGGAGCTGAATATCAACCGAAGCTCTATCTGCCATCAACATCATGAATGCCAAGCATCTTCTGAAAGAGGAGATCAAGTCTGATGGTCCTCTCATAGTACACGGGGATGGGAAATTGATGATGGACCCCACTACTAAGGAACATGTCGATCGTCTCCCAATCCTGGTGTCGGTGAAGAGCAAATCTCAGCTTCCCAGTGGCAGCAGCACTGATGCTGCTCCCTCTGTTTTGTCGATGCAGTGCAAGAATGGAGACTGACCAACCGAATCATCGGCATGGGTTTTGACACCACCACAGTGAACAAACTCTCAACAAGGACTTGCTCTAATTTGCCTGCCAGCACCACATCCTGGAGCTTGTGATAGGAGCCGTCTTCCTATCTGCAAGGGCCAGATGTCGGTCTGTTTTGGCGTTTCCAGGAAAAGTGAAGAGTTCATCAATCAGCAACGGTATGTGACTGGTGCAGCACAGAAGATGTCACCCCTCTCCTGTTGGAAGTTGATGCAGAGTGGTTGAGAAATGCGCTGGATGAACGCACAGGACTGAGATAACTACAGGGAGCTACTGTAACTGACACATATCTTTATCAGCAGTAGATCCCCACACTGGGTGTGGTTCCTTGCACCACACCAGATGGATGAGCAAGGTAATATACTCATTGAAGGTATGGATGTTCCGGAAGCAGTTCACGCTGACAACAAAGGAGGAGCAAGGCCTCTGTATTCACTGCAAAGATTTCCAGCAAGGCATGGACAGAGGCACCATTGGTATCTGCAGCTCCCCACAATGATCTTCGGACTCCTACTCGACCATCAACAAGCCTGTAGCAGAGGCAGCACTGAAGATGTTGAGTCACCTTTGGTACTTATCTGAACAACTTCTAGCTTTGGCCCTGTTCAATAAGGACAAAACAATTGATGACAAGCGACATATGCAGGAGGCGATCAAAAAAGAGGATGGTGACGACTGCCCACATTGCCAGCTTCTTCAAGAAAATGCACCTGGACAGTGACTTTCTGGATGCAGACCCTGCTGAATAGCCAGAACATCCTGCCTACCAGGCTGCATTCGCAGCAGTGCATGGCCTCTGTGTCACAAATGACCATGCTGAGCGGGGTGTCACCCTTATTCATGAGTACAACCGCTTGCTTACACGAGATGAAAATCAGCCCCAGTTCCTCTGGAAAGTTGTTGCAGAACATCTGTACCCTGATGCACAGAAACAAACCCTGGCCCATACTGGGCAACAATGAGTGGTTGGTTAGAAGCCCTGACTACATTCCCTATCATGAACAGCTAATACTCCCAAGAAGGGAGGGGGAACCAGATTGGAGTGCCTTTACTGTTCGCGAGGTAAAATCTTAGCTGAATTAAATGAAACTTTACCCAGGGGTTTTTGTCATCAATATGAACAGGATTCTGAGTGGGGAGCATAAAAATTTGCAATATAAAATTTCACCCCTATGGCTAACAACCACCCTAATATACACTTGACTGATGATGCAAAAAACAATCATTTGCAGTCAAGCTTCGAACAAACAAAGGATTGACATAAAAATAAAGAAGTTGTCACCACAAGTGCTGAACATAATTCAAAGATTGTCCATGGTGCAGGTACAAGAGACCCTAAGGCTGCGAATATGAGCCTCCCAGCTGAGGCGTCGGTCAAATACAAGACAAAGGAAACGGTGCGATTCAACCACTTGCAGGCGCACGCCATTAAGAAACAAATCTGGGTCAGGGAGGAGCCGTGGATAGTGGCAGAAGTGCATCACCTTAGTCTTGGCCAAAGAAAACTGAAACCTCTGCGCTTCGGCATAGCGAGATTGAAAGGTCATCCACGTATAGCACAACGAGAACATCTTCCTGCAGCACCGAGGTGATGCCGTTGATGCTCAGGGCAAAGAGTGTGACACTGAGGGCACTTCCCTGCGGAACACCCTCTTACTGCTCCACTGGGCCGGAGAGGGTTCCCCAAACCCGCACACAGAATTGCCGACCTTGCGAAAACTGAGATAAATATTTTGATACATCCCCTCATCCCCAATCGTGCAGTTATCTCCATGATACTGCATCCCCATTCAGCATCAAAGGCCTTCTCCACATCAAAAAACATTGTGGCATAGTGCCATCTACGAAGGAAGGCCTTGCAGACAGCACTTTACAGTCAGAGCAGAATATTTTGATGTGGAGAGAGACTTGCGGAAGATGCACTGTGTGGAAGACAGGCGGCTTCCTTTCTCCAGGAAAAAGGCTAGTCTAACATTTACCAAATTCTCCATCAATTTGCACACAGGAGGTTAGAAAGATTGGGCAGAAACTGGCGGGGTAGAATGATCTCTCGCCTGTTTGCAAAAAAGCGAGCAAGTAGCCATTAGTCAGGAGTCTGGGATACCCTCTGTCCAAATCTAACAAAGTCCATGCCTCGCTCGCTTAGGTGTTGAAGCATAACATATGGGACATTGTGTGGACCAGGGACAGTGTCCGCGTACAAAGCAGGAGTGAAATGAAAGAGTAAACCTGTTGTTAAAGGGTTCTCCAGCTCTGGATGTAAAGTGCAGTCAGAGACCTTCAGTGACATCACAACATGCACTGAATGCTGGTGGAGCAGCATCATGGCTAGAGAATGGTCATGAGATACCCCCCCATGGATGTCAGGTCCGAGTCTGCTGTACCGCTCCCCTTGAAAATGGGAAGGAGGTTGTGCAAGAACTTGCTCTGAATCCTTATGACTCTTCCAAACCTCCACTAGAAGTCTTCACATTAAGTGAAGACACCTATACTAGGGTGTTTCACTCCCAGGGCTAAAAAAAAATGAAATGTGTTGGAAAGTTGTCAGCATGGGTGTCCCCTTGTTTCTTATGACCCATAAATACTTTATGCAAAGATTTGGTTTGATTCGTCAATATTTACTGGCCACACAGATTGACAAGATTCCACATTTCAAGTGAAACTTCGAAAAAATCAATTGGAGGAGAAGACAAAAAATTGTATTCAACTCAAAATTACCAAGCGAAGTTGTGAAACATTCCAAGGGAGCACCAGAAATGCAGAACAATTCTTCAAGTAGAATAGGACAATCAAGTCAGTGGATGGGGGTCAAGGAGCAGGAGGGAACTTGCAACCACTCCAGCCTTGGTTCTCTTGACGGTCTTGCA
This sequence comes from Ceratothoa steindachneri, assembly GCA_963969495.1. Classification (NCBI taxonomy): domain Eukaryota; kingdom Metazoa; phylum Arthropoda; class Malacostraca; order Isopoda; family Cymothoidae; genus Ceratothoa; species Ceratothoa steindachneri. Next base: position 115,946,471 of record OZ018333.1, on the reverse strand, counting down.
GTCCTGATGAACAACTTTGAGGAGGAACTGCTTCTGTTGCTCACCTTTGGTTCGGGCTTGAGTCTTTGGATCAGTGCTACTCTTCTCTCTGCTGCATCATTGGTGACATGAAGGCCTCAGACGGTAGCTCGAGTTCATGCATCTTGCAGAAAATGTTCCACGTTCTGGGGAGTGACCATCCTCCCAACAAAGGCCCCAATGGCCTCTAAAGTTCGCCTTGTCACCAATTCAGGAAGACCGTCAGGGGGAGTGAATTTGTTTTGTTTTTTTCAAGTCTCTTGAGTGCTTTCGAGGTTGCTGGACAGCTTAGGTTCTTGACCATGGCTGGCCCATCCGCTCCTTGCACTGAGAGGTACCAGATGTGCCTTCGGAGGGTCTTCCCTGCCATTGACCCGAGTTCTCTATTCACAAACCCCTCCAGTTCATTCTTTGGTGCACAGTTCGGGAGGGCTGCCTCATGCCAGTCTGACAAAACGGGCCAGTCGTCGGACCCTGCATTCTTCCGACCTCATCAGCTCCAGTTATTGGGAAAACAGGGCAATCTTAAGGATGTAAATAGCCTTTGACATCCATCGCGCCTGATGGTAGGATTCAGGGGCCCTGAATCAGGTAGACAAGAGAGCTGAAGGAGTTCGAGAGAGTCCTCCCTTGGGTGAGCTCTCTCATGGATGACTCCCTGATGAAGTCCATCATCTTCGGCCTCTGTGATTTGCTCGACTCATTCAGGGGTTCTCTGTCATTGAGGGTACCGACGGATGTGTTGTCCAGCAAGAAGTCCCATCTTTGTCGGAATCTTGGGAACTGAGGAGGGCCAAAGAGGAGTTCATAGGTGTCCTTCAGTACCACCTTGTGAATGTGATGCTGGGATGCCAGTCAAAGAAGAGGTCTTCCAAGGGACTGTTCAATTATGGTGCAGGCTCAGCTAATCATACCACTGTTGGACGCAGTTGTATCAAAGGAGAGATCTTATCAGCGATGATACGCTTCCAGAAGCCGCTACTTCTCTCCCAGTCCCATCAATGGCGATAGGTACTCCAAGAAGCTCCTCAAAATTGGTCCCAGTAAGCACAAAAGCGATCCTCTCCTCTGAGATGAGGTGTGACAGCACTTTGAATCAGTTTGCCATCACGGAAGGCTTCTTCTTCAATGCACTTTGCTTCAGTTTCTCGGTTCTTTCTCCTCATCCGATGCACTGTGGAGGCAGAGGAGAAAATCTCTAAGACATCAGGCCCAAGCTTGAGGCTGCAGCAGCTTGATGACATAAAAGGGTTTCCCAGTACCAAGTCTGGTCAGGGCTGGGGTCATTGGGTTCTTGGAAGGCCTTATCCACTATCGGCTTTTTATGGGGGAAGGGCAGCCTTGGAAGTCCTCAGCCGACATAGATGATCCAGAAGAAACGGAGGATGAATCGGAAGCGTCTTCCAGGGCAACCTTCCTTAACAACTTTTCCACTTCAGCCTCTTGCTTCCTCTTCATTTCATCAACCTACTTGGCGACAGCGGACCCATGGAGTTTATCGACACTCCCTATTAAACAGGACTGTCTGTCCTCCTTCTACAGTCCCAGAAAGGCCAAATCTTCTTCTGGAACATTGGTCTCCATGATCTTACTGCTCACGATATTGAAGAAATCCTGTAGGTCACCCTTCCGAACTTTCCTCTTTGTCATGGCAGCAGGCGTCTCCCGCTTGGCTTCTTCTTGAGGCTCACATACTCGTTGTAAAGGTTCCTGATGTTACGATGGATCATGTGCTCCGCCTTAACAGTGAGGTTTGCTTTCTTCCACACTTCGTGCAGCTTGAGAGAGGTGCTCTTGGCCGCCTCCGGGAGGGTCTCCCTCTTCTGCAGCTGATGCTAGTGGAAAAAGACCGGGAGGACATCTTCCCGCAAGGGCAGGGAAGTCCCAAGAAACCTAAATTCAGTGACTTCTCCAGGAGCCAGAGAAGGTTCTTGCTTTGTGTGGAAGACAAAAGTGCGCAACCTGTTAACATGGTTCGATTTTGCATGAAGCAAAATCCTGTGGTGATGGGGTTGCAAAACCTTTAGATCCCAGGAAGGTGGGCAGGTGGCAAGTGCCCAGCATGGTCTCCAGCAGAAAGATAGCTAACAAGGAATATGAGTTGATTAGACTCCACAGCTCCTCCCAGTTCACCCGGAGTCTGCAGCAATTCCATTGCAGGAATATGCATCCTCACAGTTCACCTAGGGTCTGTAGCAATTCCATTGCAGGAATTTGCATCCTCACAGTTCACCCGGAGTCTGCAGCAATTCCATTGCAGGAATATGAATCCTCACAGTTCACCCCGAGTCTGTAGCAATTCCATTGCAGAAATTTGCATCCTCACAGTTCACCCGGAGTCTGTAGCAATTCCATTGCAGAAATATGCATCCTCACAGTTCACCCAGGGTCTGTAGCAATTCCATTGCAAGAATATGCATCCTCATAGTTCACCCGGAGTCAGTAGCAATTCCATTGCAGGAATATGCATCCTCACAGTTCACCCGGAGTCTGTAGCAATTGCATTGCAGGGATTTGCATCCTCACAGTTCACCCGGAGTCTGCAGCAATTCCATTGCAGGAATATGAATCCTCACAGTTCCCCCGGAGTCTGTAGCAATTCCATTGCAGGAATTTGCATCCTCACAGTTCCCCCGGAGTCTGCAGCAATTCCATTGCAGGAATTTGCATCCTCACAGTTCACCCGGAGTCTGTAGCAATTCCATTGCAGGAATTTGCATCCTCACAGTTCACCCGGAGTCTGCAGCAATTCCATTGCAGGAATATGCATCCTCACAGTTCACCCGTAGTCTGTAGCAATTTGCAATACAGGCGAGGGTTAAGAGAGACAGGAGGCCCTCAATTGATTCTAGCAATTCATGGCTATTTTGCCCTACAGGAAATAGACATGATAGGGGAAGGGGGATGGAATCCTGGTTTTAGCCAAAGCTGGGTGAGAACCCTTTGTGCCAGCAACTCTAACAGGTGAGCACCTTGCAGGGTAAGTGAGGTTAGAACCCATCATAAGGGACTGCTTGTAACCCTAGAGGATCCAGGAGCAGAGGGTACATTTAAAAAAATAAATCGGGGCATAATGTCCCAAGAGGCACTAGGCATGTCAGAACCAAGTCCTTAGTAATGAAAGATGATCCCGGGCCTGAATAGCCCAGGATTTCCTTCTAAAGGAGATACGCACCTCATTGCTTCACACAAGTGGGGTGCAGCTCTCCTCAATTGACACACTTGGCCATACACAATAAAGATAGTGTTCAGCATTGGAGCAACTTACACAGACTTCAGTTAAACCTGGCTTTGCACATCTACAGGAATCATTTGTATGGCTGAAACAGTGGCACAAATGCTTTTGTGTGGTAGCGATACCAACAAGCGCACACCAACTCAATGAGCCTGGCAAAGTAAAGAGTGAGTCTCAAGGCCCCTTCCTGCTTTCTTATATGTTCAACCTTGATTGCCCCATGGCCATCAGCTCTTCAGTGGCATCTTTTAGTAGTAGAATGCAGTCACATTGACTGGGGAGCCATCAAGTGTCTGAAGGCCGCCTCAGAAGGGTCCAACACATTCTACAGATTGCTCCCACAGGAGAATCTTGACACCTTAGGCTCTCTACCAATCAAACTAGCTAATGCACTCCTCTAATGGATAATGTTGGATATTGACAACATGCTGCCATCAGTGGAGTGAATAATCAGAAAGTGTTGAGGGTGCCTCAGAGCCGGACATGCCGATCTTGGCCTAGTCAATGGCCAAAACTGCAACAGATGTCATTCCTCAGAGTCCCCATTGAGGGAGAGAGGAACCTTTAGTCCTTTGAGGAGAGGAGTGAACTCGCTCTTCTCCACACATGGAAAGCACCCAGAGGCTGGATGGACCAGCCTCAGCAATCAGCAAAAATCCTTCTCCACCATGGAGAAAGGCTTGGCTGTCAAGATGGCACCAGCTCAATGGGTCCTGCTATCCCTTCCCCCCCCCTACGTGGGATGGCTTTATTGAGTCTGGATCGAGCCCCTGTTTTCTTGGCAGTCCACTATGAAAGGTAACAGGGGAGGGGGGGGGGGGGACTACTACTCATTCAGAGATGGAGTCATCCATGGGAGACTCCAAAAAAGGGGGCAAGGGAGAAGCTACCATACCTGTAGGCATAGGAGAGGAGTAAACCAATCCTCTCAGGGTAGGTTGTTGGGGCCCTTGAGAAACCAAGTGTAAAGGGCTACACAGAAGAATTGCTAAAGTCAAATAACGTCCTATTTCACTCCGGCATGGCAGTAACTTTTAAAATGACAAGCAGAATGAAGCATTGGCCTTTGAATGAGTCACTCCACAATTGGTCAAAGATTATATTTGGTTTCCAAAATTCTACCATTAATAAGTCGCATTCTTTTCTTGGAAAAATGTAAACAAGAGGAATTTTATAAGACAAAGCAAGACATGTGACCAGAATATGCAAAATGGATTGCCTGTGGAGAGATTGCACAGGCTAAAAGGCGATTACGCAAGCGCAGCTTCAACTTTTTATAGGCCAAGGGTAGAAAGACAACCCTGATGAAAGCCCCAGCTGCGTATTCAAACAATGGATCATTAAAACCCCTCCATTGATATAAGGTTTCCAATTATTATTGTCCTCAATCTTGAGAACTACCGTGATCAGTGGAATAGAAAATTGTCCCTATACATAACTGCCTCAAACTCACCTCTAAATAAGGACTGCATGCTGATATAACTGCCTTGTGGGCCTTTACTTGGCGCCCTTCACACTCTAGGCCGACATCTACAAATCGTCCTTCTTCATATAACTGCCGCAAATATTCAAGGAGCACAGCCGAATGGTCGCACCATTGAATTTCCACAGGAGGCATTTTATTTTTACTAGATTCAGTTTTAAGCTCTTTATGGTCTGACTAGTGTGAACCAATCAACTCAAAATTGGCTTCGACTAATTCTAGAAAATATCTGTTAGGATAAAACAAAGGCCATATGCCATTAAATATATATATTCAACATCCATTTTATTTTTACCAATGTAATGTACCTTAAACTTAAGTGACCACAGTAACCCCTGTGAAATAAGGCATTCTGAATAAAGAAATAAATAACACTTTTTATGGTCACGCAAAACTATTAGAGTCATCTTTTTTGCACGATTTAAAGAGGAATTAAAAGTGTAATGTTTGCTCTCAATCACATTACACTTTACTGAGCATGGTGGAGATTAAGGACAAGAGGCATGTTCAAATGATAATCAAGATTGAGTTGTTTTTTTTTAATAGTTGGGTGAAAGAGAATTGGTACAGAAGACGAAGTAGGGGTTAACAGAAGTAGAAAGAGAATTGGTACAGAAGACGAAGTAGGGGTTAACAGAAGTAGAAAAAGAATTGGTACAGAAGACGAAGTAGGGGTTAACAGAAGTAGAAAAAGAATTGGTACAGAAGACGAAGTAGGGGTTAACAGAAGTAGAAAAAGAATACCAAGCTGGGGCCAGATGGGGCACCGAGCCTTGGCAGCCAGGGGAGCAAATCGCTGCGCCCCTTATGTGGATCAAGATTTAGAAGGCTTCAATAAAGAGAAGGAAAGGGGGGGGGGGTAAAAATGGCTCAAGCTGGTGATGAAAGTCCCTTACGAGGCCTTTGAAGTTTTAGGAAGCTTTTAAAATATAAAGGAATCTTCTGGTGGCTGCCAAGCCAATAAGGGACTGGCCACCAAAATAGTAAATTACCTTCTTTTTTTTGGCTATAAATAAATTAAAAACCAACAACAGAAAATACAACCAACTTAAATTTATATGGAAAAAAAAAAGTCAAATGTACAATCGGGGACTGGAGAGAGACCCACTACCTCCCTGGCCTGAGCTCACCCCCCACCCCCCTAAACGATATACAAGGGAAGAGACCCACCTTTTCTAGGAATTCAAATTACACAAATGGTTGGGTGTGGAGAAATCTATCTTAAAATACAAGGAATGGTTAGCAACTCTTCTCATCCCAGTACCAGAGTGGCACATGACCAACATCAAAATAAAATGTAGGCCTTGACCTCCTCCAGAGTTGTCAAGTCCACAAATTATAAGGGAGAAGTAATAGGGATCCTACCACAAGATAATCTTGACTGGAGCTCCTGGTAGTCTAGTAAGTGGATTCATTAGTGGTCTTGAAACCTCAAATACCAGATTCAATTCCAGCATGTGGGGATGCAAGCATCAATGCAGATATGTGGCCAGATATTTCAAGGGTACTCAGTGTGCTACATCAAGTGTCTCTGAAACAGGTGCAATGTGCAACTGCACATACGTAGCAGTGCATTGCAACCAGCTCACCTGTGAAGATAGATAAAGAGCCTCACACTAGCTTCGAAAGGCATGGAAATGCACACTTCAAATTCAGGGACCATCCATGTACACTCATCCAAGAAATGCAATACAGTATTCCAGTGTTGTACAATCTTCGGGAGCAGAGGTGTGGCAACAAATGGTCAAAAGGGATGTAGCACCAGTGGCCTGAGAGCTATGCCAAACTTCTAAAAGAATTTCCTTATGCTAAACCCCCAAAAAGCTCAGGATATGATTGGCATAAGAACCGTTGTTAGGCAATGAATGAAATGAGTCTTTGGTTACCAAGGGAGTCAGAGTCAGGCGTAAAGCACTCCATAGTCCCTAACACAAGCAGCATCTCCCGGGTATCAACAAGGAGGCTCTCTAAAGAGGATGTGCAGGAGGGCACCGAGCACATAAGTGAGGTCAGTGTGGTGAACCAAGTCCAATTTGTGCAATTCACATTCAGCTATGGATGGGCAGTACTTGCGTCGGTACTCCAGCTTAGAATGAACAAACTAAGTAAAAAAAGTACTGAAGTACCCTAATTGGTGATGTGCACCTCCCAGATTATGGAATGGTACATCTCTACCACATCAAGACGAGCAACATTTACAGGGTGGAAACACAAAATGTAAGCTGCTTTCTTGTAGGTTCAGGATTCATTGAATTTTGTGAACCAGTGTAAATTCATTAAAATAAACCTACCCATTTAAAAATATGACGATGTGAAGAATGAGTACCTGTATAGAAGTGGGAAGATAGCAGGCAATATTTTCACAATGCTGAACATGTGTAAGCAGATATGCTCATTTTAAAGCCATCAAATGGCTTAAAGATACAGGCAGTTGTTTTCTAAGAGCGATGACCACCCCACCCCAATCAGTGAGGAACCCAACCTTCATTAACACGTTCATGACCCATGGTAGTTTACTACCAGGCCCTTGGTGTCGGCCTACTATCAGATGCCCGAAGCAAATTTGGTACTCTTAAAACTGGCAACAGAGCCAGAGGTATAATAATCTCTGTAAGTCTACTCACAGGCCCAAGCTTCGAAGTTATCAATAAAACAAATGAAAAAATGATGGTGATTTCAGTCATGGGCCACAAACGTGTTAAGAACAGGATGAACAAGATCAGGTGAAATCCAAGGAGGATGGTTAGATAACTTGCTTTCAAGGCCAAAGTGAGCCATGTAACCAACCAAAAATTGCTGACAGATATTGGCAAGCCATCCATTCAAGATGGTTAAAGCACATCCCCCCCCCCCAAAGGTAAAAGAGCAAAGCTACTCTTCTGTAAATGGATGAATAATTGTTCACTGGGCAGGTCACCACCCACAACACATGGAATGATTGTGCTTGGGGAGAATAAAAATGAGATTCTGGTTGGAGATGTTAAAGAGAATATTACCCCTTGGGTGAATGTCACTATAGTAAATGCTGATGTAACCCTTTAATAAGATGGAGCAACTTCTCAAAGCCACAAATTTCCAGACTAGTCTGGATGGTAGCAATTCGACAACACTATATTTACACCATTTCTGTACTTATTTTTCACTTGTGTGAATTCTGATAAAATGCAATCGGTAGAAAAACAAAATACTGTTAGCGAGTGAAGGGAAATAGTGTCAGGAAAACTTTAAGGGGTTTTGGTCAAAGGAACTTTGGTTTTCCAGTTTACCATATTTGAACCCCATGGAATTTGGAGTGTAGTTGAGCAGTAGGCCTGAACCAATAGGTGAAATCAGCCAAAACCCAACACATCATTGTGTCATCGATCGAGGGGCGATACAATTGAATATTAGTTACATCACCTGGTAGCATATAGTTTTTCTTTGATTTTAGTCTCTAAGTATAACACAATATTACATTATTTTTCTTAAAATTTCTGATATCAGTCTACACTTCATGCCTCCACCTTAAAGAATACCTAACTCCAGGTCAGGGTGAAGCTGCGGATGGTGACAGAAGGGCACCACAATAGTCTTGGACAAAGAAAATGAAACCTGCGTGACTTATCATAGGCAATTCTCTGAAAAATCAGGAAGGGAAAGAACCACCTCCTTTCTGATTTTTATGAAAATTGGTGTACAGGTAGAGTTTTGGCTGAAATCATAGTCTGAAATACATTTTTCAATACAGTAAACCCACCTTATTTGCAGTTCAAGGTTAGCGGATTCATCTATTCACAGAAGTGATAGAATATAACTGCAAATTATTTTCAGAAAATTTGTATTCGCAGACATTTCCATAGAGCATATCTAAAAATATTTGCCAATTATTTTCATATTTTCAGGACTACAGTAAATATATTTTTGAAATCGTGCCCTAAGATAAGTCATAAACGCCCTGCCTTTTCTAAGGCTTCTGGCAAGGACCTTAAGCGGCAAAAGGTCATGACAATCATGGATAATGTGGCACTTCTGGAAATATCGAAGGGCAAAGTTATGCTGCAGTAGCCCACCATTGTGGCATGAATGAGAATCCAGTATATCAAGAAGGAGGTGGAGATAAGGAAGAGCGATGGCTGTTAGCTTCTGCGGTAGTGTCAAGACAGTTTCTACTATGCCTGAAGGGCATAACATACATAATATATATATATATATATATATATATATATATATATATATATATATATATATATATATATATACATATGAACCTCTAATCTACGGACCCCTCAAATTAACGGATATTCAAATCTACAGACAAAATCAAAAGTTCAGGTCATTGCCCACTGTGTGGAGAGAGTGTGCCAGCTAAGTTGTTTATGTTTACACACCGTGATCGGAGTGGAAGTTGCCGTGTTTTCGCCGCATGTTTTGGTGTTTTAATGTGTTTATCAGAGCTGTTTTGTGCTACACTATAACCATGCCACCCAAACATAAAGCTATTAAAAAAGAAAGAGTGAAATTCTAAGCATTAAGCAAAAATTAGAGCTATTAAGGAGGCTTGAAGTAGGTGTTTCTGTTTCCTACGTGCACAATGAATTTGGAGTAAAAAAATAAACAACGAGTGATATTCGTAAAGCTTAAGGACAAGTTAAAACAATATGCTATTAAATTTGATGTCTGTGCCAGTCATGACAAGAAAGGTACAGTGTATTCTCGTAAGCATATGAAAGTTCCTTCTAGTAAGGACCTTGAAGTGGTGTATAAGTAGTATGTTCAACACCGTTAAGTGAAGGTGGGACTGTGGAGAGTTGAAATCATGACAACTGCTGATAAACTTGCTCGCCACATGGGTATAAACTGCAAGCACTGGTTGGTTATGGTATTTTAGGAACTGTCACGGTATTCGTAACATAGTAGTGCTGCATGGTGAAGCTGCTAGTGCAGATGAAGGTGCTGTTGAGTTGTTCAGGCTTAAATTAAATGATTTAATTAAGCAGGAAGATATCCATCTAACCTAGCTCTATAATGCTGATGAGACGACATTGTTTTGGCATTCTTTGCCAAGAAATACCCAGGCTTGAATTTCAAGGATGAAGAACAGACTCCAGAAGAAAAAATAAGCAAGGAAAAATTCTTAGCTTTACTGGGTGCAAATGCAGCAGGTATGCACTGCCTTACACCTGTGGTAATTGGGAAGGCTGCCAAGCCTCGCTGTATGAATGACTTGCCAGTGATATATTACAGCACTAAAAAAAATTTGTTCAATGCTGAAATTTTTAGTGACTGGTTCTTTAAGCATTTTATTCCTGAAGTCTGTAACTTTTAAGAAAGGATACTCTACATCGTACCTGAGGATGTCAAGGCACTTCTCCTACTTGACAACGCGCCCACACACCCTAATGAAGAAAAATTGGTGAGCTCTGATGGCAGGATTTGTGTGATGTTTCTCCCTACTAATACAACCAATAGACCAAGGAGTCATTGTTTCGCGTAATAATAATAGGTATTTACAATGCACCCTTCAGGGCTGTTAGCCCCTCCCAGAGTGCAGGTTGTGTAGCGAGTGTAGAGAATATCTTGATGAAGTCTTGGTGGTTCTCGGGGAAGAAGATATAGAAGACACTAGAGGCTTCCAAACTCAAAACAATATAAAAAATTATAAACTCAAGAGTGTCATTTATAACTTTGAGTCATCATGGAAAGCCGTTAAGATAACCACAGTGATTATGTAAAACTTCGAAGCTTGCTAAATTTGGTAGACTGGGATGTAGAATTCAGAGGTAAAAATGCTTATGGGATGTGGGATACTTTCAAGCATATAATAAATGTAGTCCAAGAACAATGTATCCCAATGAAGGCCATTAGGAACAAAAGTAGGAAACCATTATGGTGGAATCAGGAGATAGCTAGAAAAATTTCAGAGAAGAAAAGGGCATACAAAAAATTACAGGTACAAAATAATATTCAAAATTTAAGTGATTATAGAATGGCTAGGAATGAGTTAAATAAGATTATAAAGAAGAACAAAAGGGTGTCAGAAATTAAATTAGCTCAGGATAGCAACAAAGATCCTAGAAAGTTTTTTAGTTACTATAAAATTAATAACAAGTCTGGCAGAGTTAAAATAGGACCTATCAAATATGAAGGGGTTGTGAGAGAAACTGATGAGGAAATAGTTGAGGTACTAAATGGTCATTTTGCCTCAGTATTTACAAAGGAGAAACTAAATAGTCTTATGTATAGTACTCATGGGTCAGGAAAAGAGGTGTTTACTAACATTTGTGTGGATCGGAGGATGATAAAAGGACTAATAGGTGATTTAGATACTACCAAGGCCTCCGGCCCTGATAATATTCATTCTAGAATACTTAAAAGAAGGGGTAGAAAGTATCTCAATAGCTCTGGAGAAGTTATATACTAGGTCACTGGAATATGGAGAAATACCCAATGATTGGAAGAGAGCGAATGTAGTCCCCATTTTCAAGAAGGGTAGTAAAGAGGATCCAAATAACTTTAGACCGGTTAGCCTGACTCCTGTAGTCTGTAAAATTCTTGAGAAAATAGTTAAAAAAGGGATTTGCCAACATCTAGAGAGGGAGGGGTTAATCAGCGATGCTCAGCATGGGTTTAGATCAGGTAGATCATGTTTGACTAATTTACTAGACTTTCTGGAGTTTGTAACAGATCAAGTAGATAAGGGAGAGAATGTAGATATAATTTACTTGGATTTTAGTAAAGCATTTGATAAGGTACCACACAGGAGACTAGTTCATAAATTAAAAATGATTGGGATATGTGGGGGTGTTTCAAATTGGATAGCTGAGTGGCTGAAAGACAGGAAGCAAAGGGTAGTGCTAAATGGTGTAAAGTCAGAGTGGAGGGATGTTATCAGTGGGGTTCCTCAGGGATCAGTTCTCGGTCCATTATTATTTGTCATCTATATAAACGATCTTGGGAAGGCAATTAATAATAAAGTGTCAATTTTTGCGGATGATACCAAATTAGCAGCTGTAGTTAAAGATATTGATGATAATTTTAAAGTGCAGGGAGATTTAAATAAATTGTTATCCTGGGCACATAAGTGGCAAATGACTTTCAACATTGATAAGTGCAAAGTTATTAACATGGGAAAAGATAATAGAGAATTTAACTATGAAATGGATGGGCATTGGCTGAGCTCAGTAGAGGATAAGAAAGATCTAGGAGTAGTAATAGATAAGTCCTTAAGGTTTTCTAAGCAGTGTATTGAAGCAAGAAATAGGGCAAATAGAGTGCTGGGTTTCATTAAGAGAAATGTCAGTTACAAAAGTAAGGAGGTCATTCTTAAACTCTATAACTCATATGTTAGGCCACATCTAGAGTACTGTATACAGGCATGGTCCCCACATTTTAGACATAATATTAACCTTCTAGAGTCAGTGCAACAAAGATTATTCCTTCCCTGAGGCACCTTGAATATATAGATAGACTGAGGGTATTAAATATGTTCTCATTCGGAAGGAGGTGTGAGAGAGGGGATATGATTGAGCTCTTTAAAAATTTTTTCTAGGATAGATAAATTGGATGTTAGCAAGTTTTTTGAGTTAGATGATGGAAATTGGACTAGAGGTCACCACTTGAAAATTAAAAAGCAAGGGTGTAGGTTGGATTTAAGAAAATATTTTTCACCAATAGTGGTAAACTTCTGCAACAAATTGCCGCGGAGGGTAGTAGGTAGTCCAAATTTAAATGTATTTAAGAGTAGGTTGGATGAGTTTATGGGGAGGGAAGGTTGTGATGGTTCCTAAGTTTTGTATATATTAATATTGTTTGTATATATCTATAGCTGCATGATTTAGTTCTTGACAAGCCTTGATTGGTGATACCCTTGTTTTTGGATGCAATCCTCTGGATGTAGTTTTCCTGGGAGTTTGGGTGGCTTAAAAAAGAGGCCGTTTGACTTGGATGACCTATGATGAGCCCTTGTGGCTTTTGTCATCTGTTATATAATATTGTAGGGGACTTTGATTTTGTCTTCCCCTGGTGATGGTGCTTTTTGTGGGTGGGTTTTGACGGATGTGGATGACCTTTGATGGGCCCTTGTGGCTTTTGTCATCTGTGAAATTATGTTATGTTAATATATAATTTACAGCCTCCATAGGAGTGTCAAAAACAAAATCAAAGTCCCCCAAAATATACAATAAAAAGAAACTGCATCCACAGGAATGAGTCAAGAAACATATCCCCATACCAAAAAGTAAGAAATTAACCCTCCATCCCCATATAATCATCCAATCTGCGCTTGAAAACATTCAAGTTTGGGCTGACTACAGTCTCAAGTGGCAAACTATTCCAATAATCCAACACCCTATTAGTGAAAAAATATTTTCTAACATCCAGTCTGCACCTCTGTTTTTTAATCTTTAAGTGCTGACCTCTAGTTCTATTACTACCTTCTAACTCAAATAACTTGCTGAAATCCAATTTATCCATCCCAGAAAAGATTTTAAAAAGCTCAATCATATCTCCCCTCACACACCTTTCAAATGAGAACATATTTAATACCCTCAGTCTATCTTCATATTCAAGGTGCGTCAGGGATGGTATTATTTTTGTTGCCCTCCTTTGTACTGACTAACAAGTTTATATCATGTCTAAAATGCGGTGACCATGCTTGTATACAGTACTCTAAATGTGGCCAGACATAAGAGTTATTTAGTTTAAGAATAACCTACTTACTCTTGTAGCTAACATTTCTTTTAATGTAACCTAGCACCCTATTTGCTCTATTTTTTGCCTCAATACACTGCTTTGAAAACTTCAGTGACCTATCTACTACTACTCCTAAGTCCTTCTTATCTTCAAATGAATTAAGCCAATACCCATCCATCTCATAGCTAAATTCCCTATTATCTCTCCCCATGTTAATAACTTTGCATTTATTAAGGTTAAAAGTCATCTGCCACTTGAGCCCAAGCTAACAACTTATTTAAGTCACCCTCAACCTCTTTGACTATAGCTGCCAATTTAGTGTCATCAGCAAAAATTGACACTGCTATTTACACCTTGCCCAAGATCATCTACATAGATTATAATAATAAAGGGCCTAAAACTGATCCCTGAGGTACGCCACTAATAACATTCCTCCACTGTGACTTCACTCCATTCAATACAACTCTGTTTCCTATCTTTCAGCCATTCACTTATCCAATTTAAAACCTTCCCACATATCCCATGCAGCTTTAATTTATAAACTAGTCTTCTATGTGGAACCTTATCAAAAGCTTTACTGAAATCTAAGTAGATCACATCAACTTTTTCACCCCTATCTAATTCTTTAGTTACATAATCCATAAAATCCAGTAAATTAGTTAAACACAATCTACCTTTTCTAAAACCATGCTGAGCATCATTAATTAACCTGCTACTCTCTAGATGATGAGAAATTCCTTTTTTAACCATCTTCTCAAGAATTTTACAGACTATAGAAGTTAAGCTTGCCGGTCTAAAGTTATTTGGGTCCTCTTTACTTCCCTTTTTAAAAATTGGCACTACATTTGCCAATTTCCAATCATTTGGTATTTCTCCAGACTCTAGTGATCTAATAAATATCTTCTCAAGAGCTACTGCAATAATTTCTACACCTTCTTTGAGTATCCTAGAATTAATGTTGTCAGGGCCAGATGCCTTACTAGTATTTAACTGCATTATAAGCTCTTTAATTTCTTCTCTGTCTATATTAATAGAATTTATCACTACTTCCCTTGACCTAGAATTATCATCAATTAATCTAACTGGTTTCTCTTCTGTGAATACTGAAGCAAAATGATCATTAAGGACCTCTACTATTTCCTTATCAGATTCTTTCAAAACCTCCTTCATATTTAATAGACCCTATTTTATCACCGTTAGATTTATTATTGATTCTATAATAGCTAAAGAATTTTTTAGGATCTTTATTATTATTTTTAGCTAAATTAATTTCTGCTGTCCTTTTGGTCTTCTTAATAATCTTATTTAGTTCATTTCTGGTTGACCTATAATAGTTTAAATTATCTAAACTACTCTAACTTTATAATCTCTGGTATGCCCTTTTTTTCTCTGAAACTTTATTAGCTATCTCTTGATTCCACCATAATGGTTTCCTACATTTCTTCCTGATAGACTTCATTGGAATACACTGTTCCTGAACCATGTTTAATATAGTCTTAAAAATATAACTAAATAATTCATCCCTCTTATTTCTAAGACTGCGAACATTTGTGTAAAGACAACTCAGCCCACCTATCCCTGAAGCACATGAGGGCCTATCTCCTCTGCATCTCTTTTATCTCCTTCCCCGACCCTGTACTCTTGTATTTCCCTGACCTCTATCACTACTAAAGTAATTTAACCCTAAAGCACTTCCAAATCTGTTTGCTTCCTTTCCCTGCCTCACTTTAAGCCATTAAATTTCCCTGACCACTATCAAAACATAGTTTCCCGCCTCTTGAAGACCTAATAACACTATTTAATTCCTGCCACAAAACCTCAACCCCATCTCGGCTCAGATGGAGTCCATTCATCACATACAAACCCTTATTCCCATAAAACTCACTCCAAACACCAATCTTGACTCCTCACACAAGCCTTTCACATATTCATTCAACCCCATTGCACGATACAAACATTCCATCCCCACACCCATTCTTGGAAGCACACCTGAAACAACACCTTTTACTCTACTTTCACTCATCCTTTCAATCAGCCTTTTATACCTCTGTCGTAACTCACAAGTACCCACCACCTTTACATCGTTTACTCTGACATGTGTAATCACAACTGCTTCCCTCTCACACCCAGACACCAACCTATCATACCTCCCACACACATCATTTACACCAGTACCCGGCAGACAAACTCTCACTCCCTTCCATTTACTTTCACTCAACTTCCTATCTAAATACCTAATCTGAGAGTCACCCATCACAATCACCTCAGTCATTCTCCTATTCTCTCTAGGCCTAGTATTACCCTCCCTCCTGCTCTCACTCACTCGAACTCCTATTATACTTTCAGGCACAGCCACACCAGACAAATCTTTCAAATTCTTCCTCTCTCAGGGCATCAACTCTGTTAGTTAGCCTAACAGGTTCCATGTCCCTCTCATTCACACACCTAACCTGTCCTAACTTATTTATTCTGTTCACTTTCACCTACCACTCATCATCACTTACTTCAATTACTGCTTTCTCTCCTGGTCCCAATCTGACTCTTCAAACATACACTGGCATCTCTTCTCAACTCAGACACTAAATCATTCAGTCTCAAGCATTCTGCACATAATCGATTCAGCTCCTCAGTCAAAGCACATACACGGCACCCAGACACATTCACTCTCCTCTCTACACCAAAGACGTCGCACACTACATTCAAAAGGCAAACTCTCTACATCCAAACAGTCAGCCATACTTAAACAAGAACAATAATAGAAACAAAAACTTACAAACAACAAGAATTTGACCCAAATTTGTGCTGGCAAGTTTAAAACCTGCTAATCAAGATGGCCACCGAAGTAAACAAAAGTTTGACATCAGTGGTAGGGAAAAAGATGGAATCTATTATAGCAAGGAATATTAGAGATCACTTGGATAAGCATAAGTTGATAAAAGAATCACAGCATGGCTTTAGTAAGGGTAAATCCTGTCTGACTAATTTGCTGTCTTTTTATAGCAAGGTGTATGAAGCAGCAGATAATGATGAAAACTATGATATTTTATACTTGGACTTTAGTAAGGCTTTTGATCGAGTGCCACACTTATGGCTTCTGAGCAAAGTTAAAGCACACAGGATCGATGGCAGTATATTTAGGTGGATTCAGTCATGGCTTGGTGACAGACAGCAAAGAGTTAGTATAGATGGAGTTAAATCTGAGTGGGGGTGTGTTAGCAGTGGAGTTCCGCAAGGATCTGTTTTGGGTCCCTTGCTATTCTTAATTTATATTAATGATCTTGACATAGGTATAAGTAGTGACCTGAGTAAATTTGTTGATGATACTAAGCTAGGTAGGGCCATTAGGGCTGATTCTGATGCTGTTGTAATGCAGGAGGAATTGACCATTCTGTCCAATTGGGCTGAGAAATGGCAAATGAAGTTTAACATAGACAAATGTAGTGTACTTAGTATAGGTAGAAATAATCCACTGAATAGTTATAAATTAAATGGGAGAAATTTAGGGAGGACCGATTGTGAGAGGGACTTGGGTATTTTGGTAAGTTCAGACCTTCGTCCTAGAAAGCAATGCCTAAATGCTAAGAATAAAGCTAATAGGATATTGGGATTCATTAGGAGGAGTGTAAGCAATAAGAGTGCTGAAGTCATTCTAAAACTGTATCTGGCGCTAGTTAGGCCTCATCTAGACTATGCAGTGCAATTTTGGTCACCATATTATAGGAAGGATATTGATTTGCTTGACTCTATGCAGAGAAGGATGACAAAGATGATTGTGGGCTAAGGAACTTACCTTATGGTGAAAGGCTCAGAAAACTAAATCTACATACATTGGAAAGGAGAAGAGTCAGAGGGGAATTGATTGAAGTCTTCAAATGGGTGAAAGGATATAATAAAGGGGATCTGGGTAAGGTTCTTATACTTAGTAAACATGACAGGACACGTAGCAATGGGTTTAAGCTTGATAAGTATAGGTTTAGGAAGGAGATTGGGAGGAATTGGTTTACAAATCGTGTGGTAGATGAATGGAATAGGCTCACTAGACATGTGATAGAAGCCTCCTCTCTGGGTAGTTTTAAGAATAGATTAGATAAATATATGGATGAAGCTGCTAGATGGGACTGACTTTTTTATGTACATATGTATATATTTTTCTAAGGAGTGGGGAGATTATATTTTGCGGTTGCATGAATGGACATAATCCTCTGGATGGATTTTATGTATATTGTAGATTAGATCTGACGAACTCCTGAAAAGGGTGACAATGTTGATGACTTTTCTCTGGTAAGAAATCTTTTGTGTGTTGACTGGAACAGGAGCTGCCAAGTGTAGGCCATGAATGATCTTTTGCAGTCTCCTTTTCTTATGTTCTTAAAATCACTTTCTCCCCGAGACAAAACCCCAATTTATACCGAGTTTAGAATCTATTTAACTGTATTTGTTAACAATTATAATCCTTTCTAAATACACCTTTTGCACAACTTTCCAAAAAACAAAAAAATAAAATCACAAAAATATGAAAAATTATCAAAAAAAAGGTAGTGAAACGAGAGCTCGCCAACACACTACTTCATAGAATGAACGAACCATCGGATATACCGAACTTGGTTCTTTATTTCCATCACTTTTAATGACCATTGGGTTTAACGAACAACCCCCCCCCCCAAAAAAAAACCTATATAGTTTGTTATATTGAGGGTTTACATATTTCATCCACCTCCCAACATGCTTCACCCAACTGTTGTTTTATTACTTGTTCCTAAGGGCGAGCGTAGCGTGCAGGGGGTATAGAGGGGAGTGCCTAGCCCCCCCCCCCTTCCTATAGCAACCCATAGTACGGCTCATGGGGTATGGATCTTCAAGTTTACTAAATAATATAATTGAGTAGAAATGCAAGCATTTACTAAATAATAAAGGCTAAAAACAAATGCCATGATTGGCCACATTCACAGCTATTGTCTGATGTCATAAAGCTTAGATTATAGCCCAAAATTATAGCCTAGAAACAGCGCCCCTAAACTCAAGTATTACCATGCAAATAATCTAACGCATATACAAATAATCTAAAAATATAAATTAGCACATTTTAATGACCACCACAATTAATGTCTTGTATTTGGTTACCTACTGTATAATTTACTTCAGGCACCATTCATAACAGAAAAAAATATGGTAAACTTTACAATCTGTATCACAGTCTCTTCCCCACTCAGGGGGCTTCCAATATGTTTCACCCGTTTCATTGGTAAACATGAAGATCGACGGCAGGCCCCAAAAAGTAGGGGACGGGGGGTTGCGTGTATGTTTCATTCACCCGCACATGCATATTCATGAAGGTTTGGTAAAATAAAAACAGAACATTATTCTATAAACAATTATGATTGAAACTCATGATCATCATAAGGGGGAGTGGGTCCCCTCGCAGTGATAAACCCCCTACAAGCAGTCCCCTTGAATTTACTCCAAAAAGGTGAAACATATTGGAGCAGGGACGGAATAGTTTGCATCCCATCATTCACGCTGCTGATCTTCATGTTTACCGTTTCATTAACTGTGGTTTTACCATTTGTTTCTGAGGGTGAGAGGGAGGTATAACCACCGACCAAACTAATAGCAACAGACAATTCAGATGGGTTAGAGGATTGAAAGGAAAATTCTCAGTAAAAACAGTAATGTTAAATTGACTAATACCAAATTTAGAACCATTCAAATATAAGTGGTCAATGCAAGTTCAGTAGTTTTAAAAATAAATTAGATATTAGGAGCAGTATTATAATTATAAGGCACCAATACAATTACTGGACAGCCAAACAAAGCTAGAGCCATAAATATATGTAGAGCTGGAGTTATAGGGTCAGAAGGGGCTCTATCAAATGTGAACTGCGAGTAAAAATTAAGTTTAATTCTGAATTAAATAAATCGACCTTAACTGCTGGCCTAACTAGAGCAACTCACATTGATAAACAAAGCCGAAAGCCACGCCGTTTATTACAAACTGATGAATTTGACTTATCTTTATTAAGAGATTCACTTAGACGCTGGTCTCAAGAAGGATCGAGTCTGATAGGAGAAATTAGAAAACAACGGCAGAATTTCACTTCCCCCTAAATGCAATCTTAATTAATGAATGAATGATAAACAAATTTGGTAACACAACTAACTAATCTATAAACAAAAACTACGTTAAATATTTCCTAAATATATACAAGTATATATGTGAAACTCAATTTATGTGAGTAATATGGTAATTGCCGTGCAATAAAATAACGTAACAACACTACAACAGAAAATTCAAAGGATACGAAAAATATGGCGAAGACCCTAACGAGTAAAAATCCATGGTGACTAGGAGTTTGGAATTCAATTTCGTGGCGGGAGAGAAGTCAAACTAAATTATAAAAGCTTTTTTTTTAATTTTTGTTCCCTAATTTCTACTATTCAACAGCTTGATTAAATAATAATTAGAAAGTTAGAAGAAAATAAAATATTCAGGACATTTCTTATCGAAATAGGAACGAGAACATGCTTATAAAAAGCAATTGAAGCTTTTGTAATGAAAAGGAGACATTTACCAAATTTGACATTAATTTATAATTTCCGAAATAAAATGAATATATATTTGGGGGGGGAGGGGCAGAATACAGGTAACCAAACAACTTCTAATTTCGTTTTAGATATGAGCAAAGTATGCAAACAGCAGGCGCGAATCCAGAGGGTGGGGTTATAGGGGGCTGAGGCACCCCAAATTTTAGACCAGTTTATATTTAAATTCTTTTTTAAGCCATATTTTTATTCGGCAATTCAGAAAGAGTTATGGAATAATATAGAATATATTTAAATCATATTTTTTAGCTGTTGCGATTGAGTGTATCTTATATGATACAATTCAAAATTTTCTAATGTGTGGGAAAAATCAGATGTGAAAGAGGCAGAATCACTCCCATGTAATATACTGATTTTTATTATGTTAAAATAACCATTATTTAACATCAACGCCCTTTTCTCATATTACTCAGAGGGAGAATTTCAGGTTAGCCCCTCCCCCAAATTTTTATCCTGGATCCGCCACTGGCAAACTGGATTATATTCGCTTATCCCCAAATAAGATGCAGTAAAAGCATATATCTGAATATGAATGTCTTCACAGACTTGAAAATAAAATCCTAGATGTAGCGGTTTCCCAGTCCATAAATTTGAATACCATATGTTTTGGTAACCACTCATTAGTAGTAGCAATTTCTAAAACTTTCTAGAACTGTCCAGAACTTTCTAGAAGTCAGTAATTTTCTGAGTTACCAATTCATAAATTTTATGAATGCCAATTAGTATTTTTCCTGCATATACTGATGTCTACTACTCTTTGTATAATATACTGGTGTCTACTACGGTATGTATAATATACTGGTGTCTACTACTCTTTGTATAATATTTCTCTATGTATTCTGTTCGGCAAGGTCGGAGTGAACAGGCGAGATTCCATAGAAGAAAAGGAAGTCTGCCGTTAAAAGAATATTCACAAAAAGAAATGTTCAGAATACCACACCAAATGCAAGTCGTTACACAGTACCAGTTTCTTGGAACAGAAATAAAAGGAAGAAAAGAATGAATAGTGGAAATTTCAAGAGAAGTTAGAAAATTATGGAAAAATGGATTGAATTTTCAGTAAGTGTCAAATCAAGTAATACAAGCAAGGCTTAACAATGTAAGGAAGAGTTATGATGAGTCTGCCAGGAGAGAGAGATACGATGACCTGCATGAACGGTGGTACCATTTTCATGTAAAAAGCAAAGGACAAGTGGGCTGCTCAACATATCAAGTTACCAGGCAATGGCTTCGCCACTTTCCCCTTGCGCTTCGCTACTAAAATTAAAATCTAAAAAAAAAGCAGCCATGGTTATTTTTTTATAAATTTTCTGAACTTCGCCAATTATAATAATTTTAAAAAGGATGCCTTAATTTTTTTACTCCCAGGAACAAGAGTGAAAATTGTAAATAGACATTCCTTTTAATTTAGTTTCCTTGTTATATTAAAGTAAGTTGGGAGTAGTAGTAATAATGATTTAGGTTAATTAACTTTTAATAAGTGGTCGTCGTTGCGTTTTGCGAAAGTGTATTGTTTCGAGTTGCCATCTAACACAGCTCCGGGTGTACCGAGAAGCAGTTTTTTTTTCTTTCTGCTACTACGACTCAGTGTCAAGACGTAAATACAAAGCCTGTTAAACATCTACTAAAATTTCCGCAAGTTGGCAAGTTTCGGTTCATACGGCGTGCAAAGCCGTATAATAATAACTTAGCAATTTTGATTTAAGTCTCATAAATATTAATGGATGAATAAGCCATTATCTCGCTTGATTTAGCATCCTTAAGGCATATTATCCTTAGACACTTAGAGCAAATAAATGGAGATTTTTATTATTTTACTAAGTTTGTATTACAGCCATTATTTTTCATTTAAAATTTAATTTAATTATCCTTCTCGCAGTTTCTTGTTCAAATTGTTTTCAGTAGCCAAGTTCATAATTAAAAATTAAACAGGACATTCGCGAAAAAGGAACTTTAAACTAAATTTCCCCCCTTTGAAATTATCACGTTGCTAAAATATAGTTATAGAAGAAGAAGAAGATATAAAAATAAATTTTCTGAACTTCACCATTTGTAATTCTTTGGGGTTTAAAAAATTCACAAAATTTCGATACTTATATATATTAACACCCCCCTCCCTCCCGAGTCTGGGCACCATTGTATATAAACGAGGGAAGGAAAGGGGATAAAGAAATTAATAATTCCGTAGTCGAGTTTAAACAGCTTCCCGCGTCGCTGGACCACTGTTAGCCAGCAGCGAATCCACTCGGCCATCCTGAGTCTCAAAAAAAAGGCTCATTCAAGTGAAGCTTTTAGGGTGCTCGCCTGCACTTCTCGTACGCTATCCCCCCCCCCTCCCCGTCCTAAAGCGGAGCATATTTTGAGAAAAACCCGTTTGGAATTGTTATCCAAGGGCTAACGCTTCCCATTCGCGGGTCTGGCCACCATTAAGGATAGAGGAGAGTAAGAAAAGGTGAAAAGAAAAAATAATTGCGTACGCGAGTTGCAAAGAGCTTCCCGCGTCGCTGGGCCACTGTTAGCCAGCGGCGAATCCACTCGGCCATATTGAGTCTCAAAAAAGGTTCATTCAAGCGAAGCTTTTAAGTCGTTCGCTTGCACTTCTCGTACTCTACACGATTATGTATATGATGCCAGTGCTATTGAAGTAGCACCCTACTTAGTGACAGCTAAAGTAGTAAATGTGGTGTGCACACATATACATACGATGAAAAGATCTTAAATGTTGAAGGTTATGGGTTCCTGTTCATACATCGCGAACTAGACTTCGCTGGTACGAACATCTTAAGGAAATAAAAATACTAAAAATGCTGTGCATTTTACATTTAATTTCTGCGTTAAAGTGATTTAAAAAAACATTAAAGATCTTTTTCTGGGAGGTCAAAAGACCATTGTTTGTATATAATCATACAATTTCTTTGGGGAACTGTCCATATTAGACAAAGCTGCAAGGTTTTGTTTGGTATTACAGTGTGACTTAGTTAAGCAAAGCAACTAGATCTAAATTAATACAACATGCGGTTAACTAGAAATACGAGCTAAGTCACATAAGGAATCTATAAGGGCGAGCTCGATGCCCATCAACCTCTTAACGAAGCATCCTCTTCCGTATATTTTCAGTTTTAGGGAAAAATAAATTGCATTGTAATAACATGAAAACAGCCGTGTAATTCATTATGAAATCACTTTTTAAGGACCAAACACTAATACATATATTAATTATATCTTTTTTCTATCTTGTTACATTTATTATCGAAATATCATAGAGGGAGGCTAAACATTAACATATATCATTCAAGATTATTCAAAACTTGTCTATTCATTTGTTAAATAACATTATCCGACTCCTGCCTTATTCCGTCTTTCACTGAGAGTTGCCTAACCCTCCATTCTATAAATTCCTTAATAATAATTGATATCTAACTTAGTTCTTCACATAAATTTCTAATTGTAATTATATATAAGAACAGTGAATAAATTGTTGCTCTCGAATCGCAAGCGGCTCTTGAAGGTACATTGTGCGGTCTTAAGAGTATATTAATTTGTTAACGTAAACGGAATGTTAACTAACATTTAGTAGTAATAAGTTTATATAATGGAAATCTAGCAGTCTTTGTTTGCCTTCTTTAACATTATTTGAAGATATTCTTTTCCAAAATAAAATTTCAACTCATCGACATGTGCATGACTGCTAACTTGCACCTGACGTTAGATAAAACACTTTTTTACAATAACTTTCCCCTTTACATAAAAAAATATACATGCAATGCATTTTATTTGCCATTATAAGCCAATTTCAGCCTCTTATTCACATTTTCTTTTCAAATATTTCCGCGAGAAAAAGAATTATCAGAAGGCATTTTAAAGGGCAGTTGTGTCAGATAGTGCGGACACCGAGTAAATAAATAGTAACAAATTTAAAACAATAACCATTTTAAGGCCCTTATTTAATGCTTTGTATTTTATAACTCTTACCATTAATCAAATCGTTCGTCGCAAATAGGAGCAAAGAGTAATGTTCCTGCTACAACGCGCTTAATCCTGTACATGTAGAGAATGTAGATCTACTATGTCGCAAATTGTGTTCCAGAGAGGATTTTGAAATGGCACCGCTTCGCCTTCAATGTTCAGTTTAGTCTTTGCTTGATAGAGTAGCGAAATATGCGTTGTGTAATTTATGCTAAAGTAAATACTTGAAATTAAATTCAATTAAAATTTTAAAATATAAAAGGCTTGTTAAAAATGATTGAGGGCCAGAAAAGTTTAAAACGGTGTAGCCAAATTACCTAATACAGAAATTTTGTTCAGTTGCTACAAGTTTTGAATGGAATATTATTCATATTCCCTCCACCGAGATAGACCCCATTTAAGGTCGAGAAAGGAATCGAATTATTTAGTGTTCTTAGCCTCCTTGACAAAGTCGTTCAATTGTCTACCAAAGTATGAGAGACTAATGAAAATGGATAATTTCTCTACTGTTTTTTGTATTGGATTTTCATGATAGAGAAAATTAAGAAACTTTTAATATGTTTTTCCACTACTGAGTTAGGGTAGCCATTGTTTTTAAAGAATGTTTTAAGAAAGGTGAATTCTAAATGCAGCAGTCAGTATGAAGAGCACATATTGTACGCTCTATAGAAAAGGGTTTCCCGATGATAACTTATGATAACTTAAGGTTTACTGGCAAAAAACTAAAGAAGCTTGTGCCTAAACGTGTAAATGTAGGTTTCCTATAGACTCAAGTTTTGTACCTTGTTATAAAACGCTTTAATATCTATATCTAAAAATGGGAACCTACAATTTTCTTGAACTTGATTGTGTAATTTATACTTTCTTGTCTAGAGTTTAGGTATCCAAAGAATTTTCTGCGTGTTGTCGTGATTTCATTAAGACCAATATATCATCCACATAACGTCTGTAATAGATAGATTTATATTCAATATGACAGTTATTGAGCAAAAGTTGCTTATAATGATATTAATATAAATTAGGAGGAGATAGCCTACGGGCTCGTTAATAGAGGCAATGACTCTTAAAACCTCCCATTTACTTCTGGGTGTAGAAGGAATTTGTCAATTGCGATAAAACAATGTATCGTTTACAGAATCCTAATCTAAACCAAGTACCTTTAATGATTCTTTGGCTAAATTACTTTGCTCTCACAAGAAAAAGTTACACAGTTAAGAATTCGAATATAATTCCCTTAAATTAAAACTGGTGTAGGGGTCTATACCCCTACAACTGAAATATTTATTCCTAACTAACTATATATATATATATATATATATATATATATATATATATATATATATATATATATATATATATATATAATTTCAAGAAGGATTGGTAACCATGACTTAAATCGAGAGATTGGTACACCCGCTCTCCTAGGCGTTTTCAAATTGACCCATGAGGTTCATTCGCATTGCTGTCCTCGCATCGGTGAATCAGGGCAGTAAATATATGAATTGTAATTGTTAAGCTAAAATTATCCTAAAAGAATCCCGAATTAATGCGTGATTCTTTTCTCATTTACAGACCCATTCAACTCCGTTATAATCTATTTACCCATTTAACTATAGTCCCTTATCATCCAATTACTTTCAAATCCATTTACCAATTTATAATCTATTAAATATTTATCAAACCATTTACCACTATTTACCCATTTATAATCTATTTAATATTTAACAAATATTTACCAATTACTATTTAACGATTATCCAATCTATTTAACCATTATCCAATTACTAATTATATTCTAATTATCAATCAACATATGTTATACTCTAATTACCAAACCATATTTATCAATTGTAAATCCATTCTCGTTAACTCATGCAATTTTAATTCACACACGTAATTCAATGCAATCATAAACTGTTACTGTATAAATTCACCTTTAGATTTAACTGTTTATTCAATAATATATATAATTTTTAACTCTTTGTTTTTAATACACGTTTCCCAACGTCCCTCAAATTTAGGCCCTAAGGAAGTTCGTCTGCAAGAATTTAGATTTCTCGTTAGCATTTAACTTCATTCCTTTGAATAACGAAATGTAGGTTTTTATGTTTATTGTCTAGCAAAAATAATTAATCTTTAACTATTTAATACACCTGTACTCGCTAGAAAATATATGTAATATAAAAAATTCACTACCTTTGCTTGCCGAAAACAATATTCATATTTTCGCACGAATGGCTATTCGTTTCTAAGAACTAAGATAATTGGAGTAAAATCGTGTCTTCTCATTTAATTTTTTGGTGGATCTTTCTGAAACTTTCACCAAATACAGAGGAATGATAGCTATTTCACGGCATATCTCGTACGCTTTGTCCCCCTTTTTGTTTGCTCACTTCAGGGCCTACAAAGTACGACAATGAACTTATTTTCCTTCGTTTCCGGTACACATTTTAAATATTCTTTACATTTATATTAATTTGTCTTTTGTTTTGAAAATTATTGATTTATAATTAATTAATATACACAAGTGTCCACAAAATATATTCTAAAAATCACAACTCTTTCTTAATTAAGTGCGATTTAATTAGTATCTTCACGCATTCTCTGGCAGCCCTGATTGCTAGTATGCTTTGAGATCTCTATTGTTGTGTAGGTACGTGGTGATTTATCATCATTTTAAGCTTCTTTCTTTAATTTAAACTTAGTTGATTAATATTTGGACTGGTATACCCCGAAGAGGCTTCAATGACGAAACGAAAATTAACCGAAGAAGGAAGAGTATATAATGAACAGTGGGATTTGCAATCTTTTATTGTGCTCAATAAAGATAAAATGCTGTGTTTACTATGTCATATTATAATTTCATGTCTGAAAAAATATTATACTGAGATTCATTATGACACAAATGTAAATCCTAAATAGTTTAAGTTTCAAATGGAAGAGCGGAAGGTTGCGTTTTGTAAATTGAAAGATGAAAAAGAGCGGAAACAGAAAACATGTAACAAGCTATTTCAAAATACGAATGATGCCACTGTAGCCCTGTCAGATGCTTATAATCTACACTACTCCAAAAGTAATTAAAATGAATTGTTATGATGTAAATCTGCACTACTCCAAAAGTAATTTAAATAATTTATGTTATCATGTATTTGTAAATCATATATATATATATATATATATATATATATATATATATATATATATATATATATATATATATATATATATATATATATACAGGGGTTGGACAAAATATTGGAAACATTAACTAATGCACCCATTCACACCAAAAAAGTTTTAATAACTTGTTTAAAATGCCTGAAAATGACGTTGAACACACATTGGTCTCCATAATTCACAGATCTTGCCATAATCAAGTTTTTTTGTGTAAATTGGAGCAAAAAATAGGGGATATATTCCATCTCAAAAGCGTCTACGAAGGAACTAGAGCAGATTTCACTCGAAAACAATCAAATTCGTATAGATACAGCCCAAAGCTGTATGAATCGATTGGTCGGCGTATTTAATCTATTTATACTGCTAAGACGAAGGTGACTCAAATCAGTAATTTAATTAATGTTTCCATTATTTTGTCCAACCCCTATGTATATATATATATATATATATATATATATATATATATATATATATATATATATATATATATATATATATATATATATATATATATATATATATATATATATATATATTAGTGCTGGGAAATCGAATCGAATTCGATTTGATAAACCTTTAAAATCTATATATTTTCAAACTCGAATAGAAAAAAAAAAATTCGAACTGAAATTTTTTTGAAAACTCGAACCGAAAAGAATTATAAAACTCGATTTCGAACTTGAATCGATTATAAATATAAGTTTGAAGCGAAAACGTCGAGTATCATTAATAAAATAATTTCGGAATTCGAAGAAATAACTGGTTTAACTTGTGAATAGTAGGTAAATGTATATTTTAATCTTTCGTCCTAATCCTAGTCCTAATCATGTTTTGCTAATCACAGAATGACTCAAAGCTAAACCTTTCTTCTGTTCAGAGTTTTTAAATTCCTAAGAGAATTTGAATTTAAACTTATGTCAAATATATTCACCATTTGGCTCTCAAGTTTGTTTTTAAAAGAGCTTAAATTGCTCTTATAAGATATTATTTGTATAATGTATGTCTATTGCATAATATTTCAAAATAATAATGAAAATTTGTAATATATGCTTTACCAGTTTTTTTGCACAATGTTTTAATGTACAATTTTTTATAATGCTTCGTGGGTTCTGTATTTTTATTCTGTAGTTTTATGGCATAAAATTTTAATAGAGAAAAAACTGTAGTATGTATTATCCCACTAAAAACTTCCATTTGACTGCGTTTTTTTCCATCCTTGCATACGGTTCCCGTGAATTGGGCCTTTGCGAATATTATCCATTCATTTGAATAGAAAAGTACACAGTGAATTTGGGCATCTGGTACATATAGATAGCTATAGTAAGCAAGAAATAACACAGTAAATAAAGAATTTACCGTAACTAAAGGAAAATGTGTAATATGAGGGGAAAAGGTTTTATAAGTTACTCAGAAGTGGGCGGTCCGATTCGGAAGTTCGATTCTCCGATTAATCAGACTCGCATTTTCGAATCGGAGCCAAAGGAATTGGATAATCGCAATCGGACTGCCGAAAATTTAAAGCGATTTGCGATTAATCCATGTCGATGGCGTCTTTGCTTTTTCGCAATAGCCGTTTATTGATAATTTTTTTCTATATTTTTCTCAAGTAAATATTTTTCATTTTATTGTATTATTCTATTCACACCTTCGTATTTTCTCTATACTATAATGCGTAAAATATCATGATTAATTATTAAATCATATATATTAAAAAGGTTATATTTTACAAGTATAAAGTAGGCATAATACGTGTTTAGGTTTGTTTTTTCGTACGCGTCTCATATCGGTTAAGTGACGCGCCGCACCAGTTTAGAGCCAGTCGTCGTGAGAGCAAGCTGTTGCTGCGCTGCTTCCTTGCCACCACTTGTGAACGCTTCGAAGTGATCCTTCTGTTTTCATTTTCCTGCTATTGCGGACCCCAACGGCAGTAAGTTGCACCATTATTATTTGCATTTAGTATTTCTAGTTCGTTCTAATGGTATTCACATGATCATATCTAGACTATTAGTTTCATAAAGTAACGATAAATCAAGCTTAAAGTTCTTGAATTAGCCATTTCGTACAAGTTTCATCATATATTCGTGCGCACGTGCTTCTTACTTGTGCGCACTTGCTTGTTGCTAGTTAGCATTTAGTTGTACATTCAACTTAGCATTTATTTGTGCGTTTCGTAATTTTGGTTCCAAAGACTGAATTTTTGCACAGAATTTAGCGTGTGCAAAAGAAGTAGCTTTGTCGAAGACAGAGTTTTATTTACACCTTCGATAGCGGACGAGGACGCGTCCGTTACATCCAGTATGGAGAGATTTCTGACTCCCCAGCCCAGGAACAGGAACGCCAGCGGGGCAAACCAGAAGTCTCTGGTCTTCCAGCACAGCGACCAGGCGGTGGCGGTCAACGACAACATCATGGGGGTCGTGCAGGACACCAAGACCCTTCCGCTCTCGCGCAGTGAGGGCAAGATACCTCTAGAATCAAGCGAGTCTGCTGAAAGCAAAGCCACAAGGGAGACAGACAGCTCCAGCCTCAGCCAGAAGAACAGTTGGAGGCACATCGCCCTGTTCTTCAAAGTCGTGGACAAAAACAAGGCTTCTTGCACCAAGTGCTCAAAGACACTCAAAGTTCAGCAGGAAACAACTTCAAACCTGAAGGTGACTTTAAATTTATTTTATTTAATAATTTATTTAAAGACTGTTTTACCAGGATTCATAATTATTTGACAAAGATTAAACAGGCTAAAAGTTAGGCATTGATTTTTAGCTTTAATATATGAATTTTAATTTATTTTTGTTTTTACTTTTTAGATTAACTACTAGAGGTACCACCCTGGTCAAGTCCACGACCACAAGGCAGCTCTCTAGGACGCAAGCAAACGCGGCCGCTACAAGTCCTCCCAGGACGCGGCCACAACCAGGATGCAGGCCAGCATTGAGGAGAGCTTCAAGGAGAAGTTCTCCCAGAAGTGCCTCGACCTGTACTATAGGTGAGTAATTTTCTTTTTCAAGTTAAAGTATTAATATATATTTTGTTTTAATTTTAAAAGTGTGAAACTCAGTTTAGACACTGAATGATTGCATAATATTAATAAATTCCTTAAATTGAATATAGATGGTTTAAACTGTTAACAGTTTTCTGTTTTTACTTCTGAAACATGTTTTAACAATTTATATGTATCATACACACATATAAAAAATGATATCATGAATAAATACAATCTTGTAATTTTAAATTTATTCTAAAACTTCTAATTTTTGCATATTTGTCTTTGTATTTGTCCAGGTATCCAGCAAAATTTTACATTATTTTGCTTTTCAGGTTCTCAGCACCACCACTGACAATGGCGCCAACTACATCAGCGCCTTTAACCGCAACATCGAGTGGGATGCCGAACAGCAAGGACAAGACGTAGTGAACCCAGAGGTGGTCCACACCAGCACCATCATGGGGGCAGACGCCCTGGAGGATGTGAACCAGCAGGAAGAGGTGGTGCAGGTCTCCAAGCATCGCCGCTGTGCGACACACACAGTGAACCTGATGTCCTCCAGGGATGTGGAGAACGTACCCGGCAAGACCACCCAGCCCAGACCGGCCTTCAATAAGCCGGCCACTAAAGCCTAGAGCGTGTGGAACGCCCAGAACAGAAAAACTGACCGCCACTGACATTAAATCCGGTCTGGGCAAGAAGCTTGTTACCCCTGGCTTTACCAGGTGGAATTATAGCCACGACGTCAACAAGTGCCTGCTGACCGAAGTGCTTGACTTGGACAAGAGGAACAAGCTGAACCAGATCTGTCAGCGGCAGCACCCCACCCCCTGTCGCACATCACGCAGGACGACGTGCAGATCTGGTCAGAGTACGTCAAAGTGACCGACTGCTTAGACGTATTCCAGAGAGAGGAGAAGGCATACATGGGGTGCCTTCTCCCCCACCTCCAGGTGCTCCAAGATTCACTGGAGGCGCTGTCGCGCGACGACAGCATTGTCCATGCCCAAAACCTTGTGGCCCACCTCCTCCACCAGCTTGGAACAAAGGGCTTTGATGGCAATTTAGTCATATTATGATATTATCTTTTATTATTATATTTTATCGCAGTGAGTTAAAACTTAATAGGTGTTTTTTCCTTCTTATATTATATTATTATTAAAGGATTATGATCCTTGCTGGTCAAATGATTAATTTGAAATGAACTAAAATCAGTGTAATGAAATTTAATTTTTCAATTGAAAAATCTGATATATTTTTATATTTGTTTTAAAACTTTTCTTCTACTGCAGGTTCAGCCACCTCTTTGTGGACATGGACCTGTTGATGGCTACCGCGTTGCACCCCCACCACAAGCTCGCCACGGTCAGGGCCATCTGCAGGAGACAGGACAATGAGGTCTATTGCGACCTGGTGAGGGAGAAGCTCATCAAGGACTTTCTCGCCCTCGTCCTGCCTGACGAACACCTGGACCCTGCCCCCCCCCAGCAGGGACCCCAGCCAGGTGCCAGCAGCACGGACTACCTGTTCGTCATGAAGGATGGGCAGCAAGAGGAGAGCATCGGCAACTGGTCGAGGAAGCCGCTGAGGGGGACCCCGGTGCTCTCGCCGAATCTCTTCCCGCTCGAGTTCTGTGATGCTTGGGTATCACTCTTCCTCAAGCATAACACGCCGCTCCCGAACTCCGCCTCGGTCAAGCTCGTGTTCAGCTATGGGTCGGACATCCTCAGGCCTAATAGGGCGGCCCTCGTCTTCATGAAGGGCAACCTCCACCTCCTTAAGAAGGCCTACGAGGTGGAGGAGGAAGACGAGGACTAAGGTGGCGGGCTTAGAGTAGAGTAGAGTGGAAAACTTCAAATATTATGAGGTATATATGGAACAAAGTTGTCAGTTGACCCTGTTTTTTTTTCTGAGAGAATATATTAGTATTACTGTGTGTATTTTGTGTAATATGTACTGTATAGTTTAATTTTTTGTTATATTATATTTTAATTAAAATAAAATGTTTATTTTTTATCTTAAAAGCTTGGTTTCTCTTTGTATTAGTTAGAAAGGACTTATTTAGAGTAAAAAAGCATTAAATTCCCTTTAGAAACATTGAAAATCGCTTTAAAAACATTGAATCGCTTTTAAAAATATCGAATCGCATTTAAAAAAATTAATCGAATCGGATAATCGCTAATCGGACTTAGATTTTTGGCACCCGAATCGGATAATCGAATTTGACTTGACGAGCTGGCGAATCGCTAATCGGACTTCAATTTTTTCGACTCGCGTCCAACTCTGAAGTTACTTTGTTATAAATTATATTTTACAATGAAAAAGCAAATAGAACACTGAAATAATAGATTTAAGCATTTGAAATGCAGGATAAACTCGAACTCAAATCGAATTCGAATCCAAATCCATATTAAAAAATCGAAAAATTTGAATCGAAAAGAAAATATAAAGAACTAGAATCGAAATCCGAATTGATATTTTAAAAAATGCCAAACTCAAATCGAAACTCGAATCGATATTCATTTCAGTTCCCAGCCCTGATATATATATATGAAAGATAATGGTAAACCACAATATTTGAATCAAGATTTTATTTATAACTATCGGATTAGTTTCGGCAAACTAGTCCGAAACTAGTCCGATAGTTATAAATAAAATATTGATTCAAATATTGTGTTTACCATTATCTTTCACTGATATACATCACGTTGATTTGATATCTTCCATATATATATATATATATATATATATATATATATATATATATATATATATATATATATATATATATATATATATATATATATATATATAAATATATATATATATATATATAGTAGGAATATGAAGACCCAAGAGATTACACTAATCATTTATTGGCCGGACGTTTCTTTCGGATCTTGGTTAGGACCATCTTCAGCGACTACTAATGAGAAGGGAAAGAAATATTAATGATAAAAGTTAAACAGTTAGAAACATGCATTATATAATAGCTAAAGAAGCGGGGAAGTCAAGATAAATCAATAAAATTGACAATTATTGAGATAATAGGAAGAAGTGAAGTTTTAACATAAACTAACTTGAATATCACAAATTAAAGGTAACTGGAATAAACAATAAAATAACCTATTTTGTTAAATTATAAACAAAACCAGAAAACAAATGTAAACGAATTAAACAGAAGGGCTAACCTTTATCGTAGGAGTTGTGAAATTAACTAACTAACGATAGAAAAACTACTGACGAAATTTGTTCAGTTGGTCGGTTGGCTAGTTAATGTATCGAAGTGTTGGTTGGTTATATAGTGAATAGTTTAATTGAGGAGGAGTAATTATTTAAGTTTGGATTTATTTTATTGATGTACAGTGACTGTAAGATTTTCAAATCGAGAGAAGTTAAGGCTGAAGATAAGATGGTAAATGAATCAGAATTAAGAGGATGACGGTGATACTCAGAGTGTTGCCCGATGGGAGAGGCTTCAGGTTTAGAAATGGGAATACCAGTCCTATGAGACAAACCCAAGTGCTTCGCGATCCTGCATTAGAGTTGTAATTTTATGAACAGTCTCTGGATTAAGTGGATACCACATTCATTTTTTAAACTTTTTACTACGTTAGATTATCATATATGAAATTAAAGCTCATTAAAAGCCTTTTTATTAATGCCAAAATCATAATAACCAACAGCGCCATATTGGAGATACAGGGGGTTCTTTCAGACCCCCCGTCCCTTTGAAACCTGATATCATATAAATAATAATAATAAGAATTTATAATGCGCCCTTCAGGGCTGTTAGCCCTCACAGAGCGCAGGTTGTGTAGCGAGTGTAGAGAAAGTTTACAGAGGAGAGAAGGCAATTCGAAGAGATGAGTCTTCAGGAGACGTTTAAAAGTAGCAAGGGAGGGAGAGGATCGGACTTCGGCAGGAAGAGCATTCCAGAGTCTAGGAGCACAAACTAATAAGGTTAGACCGGAGTTCCCGAGGAGTTTAACGACGAGAGAGGGCAGACGAGAGATAAGATGGAGCCTCGAGGTTTAGGGCCTTTTAGGTGATGAGAAGAATTTTATAGTGGGTACGGAAGTGAATAGGTAACTAGTGTAGCTCCTGTAACAGAGGCATCAAAGGAGAGAACCAGGCAGCATAGTTTTGAACTAGTTGTAATGGGCGAAGTGACGAAGAAGGGAGATTCACTACAAGAGAATTGCAGTAGTCTAAGCGTGAGGTGACGAAAGCATGAATAGCAGTGTCAAGGCTTCGTCGATCAAAATGGGATCGAACACATGAAAAGTTTCGGAGGAAACCGAGGGAAGACTTACAGATTCGATGGATGTGCGGTTTAAACGAGAGCTGCTCGTCGAAAATAACACCAAGATTACTGACGGTATCAGAGAAGGCGACATTGGTTTCCACAAGGTTAAGAGAGGGGAAGAGAGCTTTAGATTTCTCCACCATCCAAGCGGTACCAACAAGGAGAACTTCAATTTTATCGTGGTTAAGTTTGAGAAAGTTGGCAGACAGCCATTCGTTTATGGAGGTGTAGGCTGAAAGGAGCTTAGTAATTGATTGAGAGAAGGACACAGGGGATGAGGAAAGGTATATCTGAGTGTCATCAGCATAGAGGTAGAAGGACAGGCCCAAATCACGAAGAAGGGAGCCAAGAGGAAGTAAGTAGATGCGAAAGAGGAGGGGACCAAGGACTGAGCCCTGAGGCACCCCAAAATGAATGGGCGCGGGCTAAGAGGAGAGGTTATCGAGCGCGACTGACTGAGTGCGGGAGGAGAGGTATGAGCGGAAAAAATAAGTCGAGGTAGCAAGGCGATAGGCAAGTGAAAGGGAGATCATTCGAACTCAATTCACGAGCAAATGATGCACATGTGATTTAGTTATCATTTGAAATCAGTTTTCTTTAGTTCCTTGCACATTTATTTTAATGGTGAACTAAAACATATATTTTTTGGACAAGGTCAACCATAGGTTTTGTTCTCAGTTGGAAAAGGGAATGTTAGGTGAATAGTAATGGTGTTCTAAATGCCCGGGAATTTAGTTCAATCTATATTCGAATGATGCTAAAAATATAAACCAGTTCTCAGCCGCCTTTTTATTTTTTAGCAAATATTTAAAATCGCATGGTATAGTTTTGCGTTTTTTTTTCACAAATCAACTTTAAATATCTACGGAGAATTTCCACGAATGTATAAAATTTTGCATTATCATAATTTTTACTATGTCCTAATCATGTTGCTAAAAGAAAATATATACTATAAAAGTGCATACCATTTGAAATAAAATGATGTGAAAATCAATGGTGTAGTTATGTTTTGTTTTTCACAAATTAACTTTAAATATCTAAGAACATTTTTCAACGAATGTATAAAATTTTGCCTTATCTTAATTTTCACTATGTTCTAGTCATGTTGCTAAAACAAAATATATACTATAAAAGGTACATCAAATTTGCAATAAAATTATGTAAAAATCAATGATGTAGTTTTGTTTTGTTTTTCACAAATTAACTTTAAATATCTAAGAAAACTTTTCCACGAATGAATACAATTTTGCATTATCTTAATTTTCACTATGTTCTAGTCATGTTGCTAAAAAAATAATTATACTATAAAAAAGTGCATAAAATTTGCAATAAAATGATATACAAAACCAAAAAATGCGAATTTTGAACGAAAGAATTTGAAAAGTGACTAATGAACAAATGTGCTATCCCCTTAAAGGTTCAAATCACAATAAGAACATTCTGAATATGTCGTCATACTAACTCTCTGAGGATGAGAAATTTGCTCTGGGATATGGTCTGAGCTTTGCAACTAACACATGTGATTAGTTCTCACTTGATCATTTAGTTACCATAGCGAAATCAGAATATGACAACAATATAAGTGGTGAATTTCTTAGTGGTTGCGTGTTTAGTGGCCTAAATTCAGAAAAATCAGACAACATTGGTTTTCCTAAGAGGTTCCTGATAGCGTTAAAAAAACCTTAAACAGTGTATTGTTGTAACCAGATCAGATAAAACCAATCAAGTAGTCATATTGGACCAACCAAGTTATAATGATAAACTTAGTGAACTTCTTAATAATGTGAATACGTATGAAAAGCTGAGGAGTGACTCTCCGTATTCTCTTCAATATCAAATTGAGGGAATATTAAAGAGCCCAGAATTAATTAAGCAGTTCAAGGCTATCAACTCTTCACTCCCCTACATATACGGGCTTCCCAAGACCCATAAAGAGGGATGTCCTTTGCGTCCAATTATATCCAACATTAATGCTCCCAAAAATAAGCTCTCAAAATGGCTCGCCAAGTATTTATCTCCAGCAGTTGGAAGAATTTCAGCAACACACATTAAGAATACTCAAGACTTCGTAGATCGCCTTAGTCATCTTCGACTTCCAGACGGCAAACTTGTGAGCTTTGACGTAAAGTCTTTGTTTACCAAGGTTCCAGTGGATGAAGCCATCAGCCTTCTTAGAAGAGTTATCCTTAACCTCAACTTCGATCTTCCCATCGCAGCTAATAAATTTGTTGATTTAGTGGAATTGTGTCTCTCAGATAATGTGTTTCGAGTTAATAATGAGTTTCATCGACAGAAATTTAGGTTAAGTATGGGAAATAGCTATTACTTATATTGACTTGTCTCTTCATGTACTATTTTGAGAGAGAACTCCTATCCAGAATTGTTCCCTCTGACTTTATATGGTTAAGGTATATTGATGATATTTTTTCAGTATGGCCTAATAATCTTGATTTTGACTATTTTTTCAGTAACTTAAATAATTTGCATGGTTCAATTAAATTTGAATATGAGTGGGAAAAAGACAACAAATTACCCTTTTTAGATGTCTTTATCAACAAAGATTACCATGATATAAAATGATCTGTATACAGGAAGAGAACTCACTCAAATGCATATATACATAATTTTTCATACCATGATAATACTGTTAGAAAATCTATAATATCTACCATGTTTCTTAGATCATATAAAATATGTCATCCTTCTTATTTAGACGAAGAAATTGTTAAAATCAGGACTATTTTTTTCAGAACTGTATTGCCCAGATTTGTTTATATCATCAGCTCATTTTGAAGTTAGGAAAACTTACTATTGTTATAAGCCTGCATGTTCTAATGACTTGAGGAAATGTATAAGATTGCCATTTAAGGACAAACTAAATAAGTTAAAGCGCTTATTTCAGGAAACAGGAATTAAAATAGCTTTTAAATATAATAATTCTATAAACTAAATGAGGATTTCCTGGAATCCTAAAGATCAACAGGATAAAGGGGTATATGTAATTCCATGTAAAGATTGTGAAAATGTTTAGTATGTGAAACGGGAAGAAATTTATATAGGAAGAAATGTAGGAAACCATTATGGTGGAATCAAGAAATAGCTATTAAAGTTTCAGAGAAAAAAAGGGCATACCAGAGATTACAAAGTGAAAATAGTTTAGCTAATTTAAACCATTATAGGTCAACCAGAAATGAACTAAATAAGATTATTAAGAAGACCAAAAGGACAGCAGAAATTAATTTAGCTAAAAATAATAATGAAGATCCTAAAAAATTCTTTAGCTATTATAGAATCAATAATAAATCTAACAGTGATAAAATAGGGCCTATTAAATATGAAGGGGTTTTGAAAGAGTCTGATGATGAATTAGTAGAGGTCTTTAATGATCATTTTAATTCAGTATTCACAGAAGAGAAACCAGTTAGATTAATTTGTGATAATTCTAGGTCAAGGGAAGTAGTGATAAATTCTGTTAATATAGACAGAGAAGAAATTAAAGGGCTTATAATGGAGTTGAATACTAGTAAGGCATCTGGCCCTGACAACATTCATTCCAGGATACTCAAAGAAGGTGTAGAAATTATTGCAGTAGCTCTTGAGAAGATATTTATTAGATCACTAGAGTCTGGAGAAATACCAAATGATTGGAAATTGGCAAATGTAGTGCCAATTTTTAAAAAGGGAAGTAAAGAGGACCCAACTAACTTTAGACCGGTAAGCTTAATTTCTATAGTCTGTAAAATTCTTGAGAAGATGGTTAAGAAGGGAATTTCTGATCATCTAGAGAGTAGTAGGTTAATTAATGATGCTAAGCATGATTTTAGAAAAGGTAGATCGTGTTCAACTAATTTACTGGATTTTATGGATTATGTAACTAAAAAATTAGATCGGAGTGAGAAAGTTGATGTGATCTACTTAGATTTCAGCAAAGCTTTTGATAAGGTTCCACATAGAAGACTAGTTCATAAATTAAAGCTGCATGGAATATGTGGGAACGTTTTAAATTGGATAACTGAATGGCTGAAAAATAGGAAACAGAGAGTTGTACTGAATGGAGTGAGGTCAGAGTGGAGCAATGTTATTAGTGGCGTACCTTAGGGATCAGTTTTAGGCCCTTTATTATTTATAATCTATGTAAATGATCTTGGGCAAGGTGTAAATAGCAAAGTGTCAATTTTTGCTGATGACACTAAATTGGCAGCTGTAGTCAAAGAGGTTGAGGGGAGCTTTAAAGTGCAGGGTGACTTAAATAAGTTGTTAGCTTGGGCTCAGAAGTGGCAGATGACTTTTAACCTTAATAAATGCAAAGTTATTAACATGGGGAGAGATAATAGGGAATTTAGCTATGAGATGGATGGGTATTAGCTAAATTCCTTTGAAGATGAGAAGGACTTAGGAGTAGTAGTAGATAGGTCACTGAAATTTTCAAAGCAGTGTATTGAGGCAAAAAATAGAGCAAATAGGGTGCTAGGTTACATTAAAAGAAATGTTAGCTACAAGAGTAAGGAGGTCATCCTTAAACTATACAACTCTTATGTCAGGCCACATTTAGAGTACTGTATACAGGCATGGTCACCACATTTTAGACATGATATAAACTTATTAGAGTCAGTACAAAGGAGGGCAACAAAAATAATACCATCCCTGAAGCACCTTGAATATGAAGATAGACTGAGGGTATTAAATATGTTCTCATTTGAAAGAAGGTATATGATGGGAGATATGAGTGAGCTTTTTAAAGTCTTTTCTCTGATGGATAAATTGGATTTCAGCAAGTTATTTGAATTAGAAGGTAGTAATAGAACTAGAGGTCACCACTTAATGATTAAAAAACAGAGGTGCAGACTGGATGTTAGAAAATATTTTTTCACTAACAGAGTGGTGGATTATTGGAATAGTTTGCCACCTTAGACTGTAGACAGCCCAAACTTGAATGTTCTCAAGCGCAGATTGGATGATTATATGGGGATGGAGGGTTAATTTCTTACTTTTTCGTATGTGGATATGTTTCTTGACTCATTCCTGTGGATGCAGTTTCTTTTTATTGTATATTTTGGGGGACTTTGATTTTGTTTTTGACAGACTCCTATGGAGGCTTTAAATTATATATTGTAGATGCATGGTTGGACATTCCTATGGATTGTTAAATTGTATATTGTAGATGCATGATCTGAAAAAATCCTATGGATGCATTATATGGGTGGGATTTGATGGATACGGATGACCTTTGATAGGCCCTTGTGGCTTTGGCATCCGTGAAATTATGTCATGTCATGTCATGACTGTATGAACATAAGATGGACATCAGAGTTGGCAGTGAAAGTAGTTGAGTATTTTGTCATGTCAGTGATTTTATTAATTTCATCGATTTTTAAGGAAGTAAATTGGTCCTTAAATCCCAAAATTATGTCAAAAGAAGAATTATAGAATCAAGTTTGATCATATCTATTCCTAATTTCATTTTTTTCTCGTGGTCAATTTTCCATTAATAATTTGATATGTAAGCAGATAAACAAAATTGTAAAACTGCCCAGACCTAATCAAGTAGTAAATTATGTCTCCGCTGGGATTAGCCCGAGCAGGGGAGTGGGTCAGGTAACATGATCTTTGTCTATCAGGTCAGAGGGGTATATGGAGTTCTCTGTAATTTTCTACTCAGTTGCCAGTTGACAAGGATGTGTGATACACCGAAACTATTCTGGAATGAATATGTCTTCGGGAAGTGAGATTTAATTCCACATCAACCTCGCGATAGTGCATCAACTTTCATCGACAGTCAATCTTCCTCTCAAAATTTATTATGTGTTGACTACTGTTTGCTATCTAGGCTAAATAAAACACTAATTAATCACATAATACCACTTATAAAGTAGCTCTTTTATTTGAAAAAAGAGGGAAACCATTTTGTGATGTTTAGATTATAAGAGTCAAGCATAGAAGTTGTGAATTGCTTGGGTCCTGAAAAGGTACACAGGTATAAAGAACTTTCTATCTCGATAAAAAAAATAACAAAACGTCACCACGAACTAGCTTGTAACTTAAAGGAGCAACTTAATGCAATAATTTAAAAGGAAGTATTTTATTCCATAGCATTGGATAAATCAACTGACATTACTGATTCCGCGCAGGTCTTAATTTTTATTTGTGCAATAAGGGAAGATTTTCATTCTATTAAGGAACTACTTTCATTATGTACTTTTAAAGATAGAACATGCGGAATTGATACTTTCAACGCTTTTAAAGAGAAATACTGAGAAGAAAGGCTTGATCTTAATAACATAATAAGTGTATGCACAGATGGTGCTCCTTCAATGAAGGCTTCCGTGGAGGCTTTATTGGGTTGTTGAAAAAAATAACTACCCAATCCAGATTCCTTAATTGTTTTCATTGTATCCAGCATCAGCAAACCCTAGCAGAATTAGTTACCACTTTAAAATACACTTTTGATAAAAAAATAAGCAT
Organism: Ceratothoa steindachneri; assembly: GCA_963969495.1. Taxonomy (NCBI): domain Eukaryota; kingdom Metazoa; phylum Arthropoda; class Malacostraca; order Isopoda; family Cymothoidae; genus Ceratothoa; species Ceratothoa steindachneri. Next base: position 115,905,568 of record OZ018333.1, on the reverse strand, counting down.
TGTTGACTTTATTAGAAACAATTCCACTCACCATTGTCAGTTTCGTGCCATGCCGAAGAAAGACGATGAAACCGAATTTGTTAACTTGCCATAAAATTCTCAAGTTCGTTGGTTGTCTCAGGGAAGAATCTTGGATAGATTTTCAAATGAAAGACCAAATAGTTAGTTTTTATAGTGATCATAATATACATTATTAATTAATGGATGATGATTTTAACAAGAACGCAGCATTTTTATGTGATTTAATGAAAAAACACAATTAATTTAATATTACTTTTTCGAGTTAAAACCAAATCCATTTATGACATGTAGATAAAAGCCAGGCCTATTTAAAAAATATTCTTACTGGGTTTAAGTTGGCAAAAGCTGAAGAACATTTCCTTCAATGGACAAAAGTTTTAAGTAAATTAGAAGAACCATGTGCATCATTTCAATTTTATGAATATGTATCTATTCTCGATACATTAATTCAATATTATAATGAAAGATTCAAAGATTTTGAAAACATCAGGCATCTTTAAAGCTGGCGTTTTAACTTTACTAATTATATATTTCTGCAGCACCGGTTGATTTTCAGATGACGTTGATAGAACTTTCCGAAGATAACATTATGAAATCTCAATTTGATTTAAAAAAATATCCTCTTTAAATTTGGAAAAGTGCAATTTATTACCCTCATCTCCGTCACCATGCTCGAAAAATTCTTCCTTGCTTTGCCATCAACATATTTCTGTGAATCATTTCTCTCTTGTATAAAGCAAATGAAAACAAAGTTGAGAGCTCAGCTCACTGATGTACACTTAGAAGATCAACTCAAGTTGATCTTCTAAAACATGCTATAAAAACATGCTATAATCAAATATCACATAACTTGTAAATGATAAGCAGCATCAAAGAAGCCATTAAAGGTAAGATTAATGGTTAATATCGAAAAATTACGTTGCCTCGTTCATAAATTAAATTTCAAACTATATAAAATAGTATTTGCAAATATTTTAAAATTTGTGGCCATGTGACTTAAGAATTTTCCACATGCGGCCACCTGGGTGAAAAGGGTTGCCATCCCCTGCGCTAAATAGTGAACTTTAGCGCCTTTTACCTACAAAGGGATTGTGCTTGGCCTTACTTCTTTGATGTATCTCTTCTCAGGTCGCTGCTCAGCAATGTTATTATAAGTCTGCAAAAGTGAAGGGTTATCTCTCCTCAATTTGGATACCATATTTATAAGACGGGATTTGTCTAAGTCATAATTATTTTTAGGGAGATGGTATAGCAATGCCCTCTGGACATTCCTATAATAAAATCCTCCTGGGAAACTTAAAATATATACATCATCATTTATTATGTATAAAATTCAATTCTTCTTACTTAACTTTTGTCATTTAAATAATTCATGCAAATTTATGTACAAATTAATAATTAATTAATTAATTCATTTATTATACTTAACTTACTTGTCAATTCAATTAATTTATCCATAACTTTTTACAATTCAATTATTTTATGTAACCTTCAATAATTCAAATATCCTGTGACGAAAAACTGATTTCATTTAATGTCCTACTGGTTCAAACAACATCTCTTAAAATTTCACACACACACACGCTTTCAGCTCAACCAAATTGAACACGAGATAGCCCATTCGACTCTCGACATTCTCTGCATAAAGGTCAGTAATCATTCCTTCTACAATTAGTCATTTACCTACAAACAAACTTAGTTTAATTCCACATCCTCTCACAATTCTCTGCAAACGGCTATACGAGAGTAGGTCCTAATTCCATTTACTTCTCGTATTGCAGCCCCCAATTCACAGTCCATCGTAGTTATCTTTTATTTTATATTTATTTCACTTACATCATTTTACTTCACATCTTGTTATTTTAAATCATATTTTACCATATCTTACATTGTATACCTAATCCAATTTATCTCATTGTGCATTCGTTGATTCTGTTAATATATTTATATTTGTTTAATTGTTTTTCTTAAAACCTAGTTCAGAAGTTCAAAATTTATTTCGCTTTAGTCGTAGGCCTAAACATTAGCAGACTACTTTCGTCAAACAAATTTATGGAAATGGCTTTCGAAACGCTATTTAGGCTGATTTATTAACAGAAAATAAATCCATTAATAACCAAATAATATAATGGAGATGAATTATTTTCCATGGTAACACTACAATGATACTACCACCAACCCTGATTTCCCCAGAGGATTTGCAATCTTGTCAAATTCTTTCCTGTGATATGGACAAAGTTTTAGGTATAAGTGCTAAGAAATCCATATCCAAGATGGCCTGGATATTATCATTGACTAATATTGCTCTTAGGTTGTGTAATTCCCCAAGATCTTTAACGGTGGCCACTTCCCCTGTAACAGAATTAGAGATTCCTTGAAATGGAGTTAAAGGACCGACTGGCTAGCCCCTAGTTTAGAATTTAAGTATATTACGTCTTCCTTATGAATAATTTCAATAATAAATCCATGGCTAAAATATATCCCAATCAAGAGGGATAGGTTTGAAACAAATACCCGGAATTTGGGTTGGCTAGTTTTACCTTTAATTTCCTAATTGTTGATTTTGCTTCGTTTAACACAGGCATATAAAGGGCATCAGTAAACTTGTCGATTACCAGAGCCCTAATACTTAATGTCCCGTCATTGGTGAATCCGTGATACATTACCTATTCGTATACTCTTGGAAAAATCTTTTGATTATACCCATTTATGGATTTAAAATCTTACGAAATAAAGGTAACCTCAAACTATTGGCTAGATTTCTGCTAATAAATGTTTTTTGAGAGCCCTGATCGAATAGAACTCTTGCAGTGGTTCTTCTCCTTCAGGCCAGGGCCACTATACTAATCCCCTCCCTTAGGCACAAAGGATACCAACACCACTGAAGAGAAATGGGACTGTTCCCGCCCGAGACGCACAGTGTACGTGGTCGGATCATTGAAACCTAGAAATAATGCGGGGATTTGAAAGTTACACTGTAGAAAGTGTTCGCGTAGAGCACGAATCCTACGCCCAATCACGGTTACAAGTTAGATCTATCCTAATTTAGTAGTAACGTTTGTTGGAAACGTTTTATCCTACGAGATCGGTGACAGTTGAAGTTGGTAAATGCTTCATCTATGAAATAGTTCAAGTTTCGGCTGGACAACGTACTACATGAGTTAGACTCGATGAACATCGGACGATACTGGTATGGTAGTGTCGGTTCCTATATTAGTAAACCTATATAGCAAACAATTCCCGACACACCATAAATGTTTGTTTAAAATGAATGATTGATTTTTTTAGGCCTAAAACCCGGCGCGGTGGAAGGTTAACTCACGGAAATGGATACAATACAACGAGATGCGAAAGATAAGTTGTATTTAAGAATTAATAAAGAATATCACGATTAAAGATAATTAATTTAGCAAGAGAATAACACAAAGAGATAATTTTGATTGAATACAATACAAGATACAAAAGTGGTAGAAAACGCGAGAGAGATATTAAGTATTAAAGAGGAATGTTAATATATATGAATTAAGAAATGATATTTAAAAGATCACAAATGGTATGATAAATTGGGATTGCATAACATAATTTCACGGAAGACAAAAGCCGTAAGGGCCTATCAAAGGTTATCCACATCCGTCAAAACCCTCCCACAAACTGCATAAGATTATGTCAGATCATGCATCTACAATTAAAATAATCCACAGGAATGCGTCGAAAACAAAAACCATCACTGTCAAGGCTCGTCAAAATCCAAATCATCCATAATGTACAATAATAAAATGCATCCACAGGAATGAGTCCAGAATACCCCCCCCTCCCCCAAGACAAAGTTAACCCTCCCTCCACATATTATCATCTAATCTGCGTTTGAATACATTCAAGTTTGGACTGTCTACCGTCTCAGATGACAAACTATTCCAGTAATATACCACTCTATTGGTGAAAAAAAATCTTTTCTAACATCTAACCTGCACCTCTGTTTTTAATTTATAAGTGGTGACCTCTAATCCTATTACTACCTTCCAACTCAAATGACTTGCTAATATCCAACCTCTCCATCCCAGAAAAGATTTTAAAAAGCTGAATCATATTTCCCCTCACACATCTTCTCTCAAATGATAACATATTTAGTACCCTCATTCTATCTTCATATTCAAGGTTGATGTCATGTCTAAAAATGTGGTGACCATGCTTGTATACAGTACTCTAAATGTGGCCTAACATACGAGTTGTAGAGTTTAAGGATAACCTCTTTACTCTTGTAGCCAACATTCCTGTTAATGTATCCTAGCACCCTATTTGCTCTATTTTTTGCCTTAATACACTGCTTTGAAAACTTCAGTGACCTATCTACTACTAAGCCTAAGTCATTCTCATCCTTAACTGAATTCAGCCAATGCCCATCCATTTCATAGCTAAATTCCATATTATCCCTTCCCATGCTAATAACTTTGCATTTTTTAAGGTCAAAAGTCATCTGTCACTTCTGAGCCCAAGCTATTAACTTATTTAAATGACTCTGCACTTTAAAGCTACCCTCAAATTCTTTGACTAAAGCTGCTAATTTAGTGTCATCAGCAAAAATTACTCTTTGCTACTTATAGCCTCCCCAAGATCATTTATATAAACTGTGAATAATAATCGGCCTAAAACTTATCCCGAGGTACGCCACTAACATCCTCCTTCCAGTGTGACTTCACCGCCTTCAGTACCACTCACTGTTTCCAGTCTTTCAGCCATTAAGTACTCACACGTTATATTAATTTACAGACCTGAATTGTGGAACACTTTGAATGAACGAACCTTTGTGGTTGGAAGCGAGGGCACAAGTAACTAAGTAACACTAGTAATAAATATTAAGTGATTAAAATTGTTTAACTTGGGAGTACTGCAGATTAATAGCAATCTGGTGCAGTGCTCCAAACACTCTCCACCTAATAACCCCCAATTTTAGATGGTCTTGTTATTCCTGGTAACGCCGAACTCTATTTACCACACGACCGGAACGTGGCTTAATGCTGGTGGTTTGGCTGCGGACACGGGGACACACATTTGGTGTGGCATTGCCCGTTGCATTGGGCAAGACACCGACACTAGTGATGATTGACGGAGCGAAGGTGATCCGCATCTTGGTTCTTTTAGAGATGGCGGGAAGCGGGACGTGGGAATCTTAAGTGCGGTTCTTCCCTGACTGTCCATCGCTGCCGACGAAGGTTCCTGCAACACAATAAGCGGAGGTAGCAAAACGGAAGGGGAAATTTGAGCAGCAAGTGTGGTTGTAATTGTGTTTTAGAAGTTATTTGTAGGACTTCTTGGACCATAAAAGGCTATAGTAGGAGGAGAAAAGGGTAAAGGGTTTTCAAGGTGAGCATTTTCAATATAGGCGGGTTTCAAGCGGTCTATGAACACAGTATACTGATTGGTACGAATCATAAGGACGAAGAACTTCGGATTCCTTTCTTCACGAAAGTCTTGTGATTGACAGACACTCTAGGAGAGGTTGGCTTAACTCCAGCCATCACCCGTACACATGTGTGTACATATGAATCAGGAACGATGTGAGAAGGTAGAAGTTGATCAGAAGAAGAAAAGAATTGACCAGGAAGACGAAGTTGAGTACCATACACGAGATCAGCTGCAGAACAGGCTTAATCCCCTTTCAAGGACGAGCTAATACCCAGGAGAATATAAGGTAGCTTGTTCACCCAAGTGATATTGGAATCTGTGGAGCGTAGCTTGCTTTGACGGTCCTGCGTAGACGTTCTATTGTGACGTTGCTCTGAGTATGGTATGTGGCGTTACGCAGGAAAATGAGCCAAGCCATGACATGAGTGCCTCCTCTTCATGAGATTCAAATTAGCTACCACGATCAGTCATGATAAATGAGGAGGAAAAAAAATGAGCAACCCATCCTGAGATGAAGGCTCAAGTGACAGTGGAAAGTCTGATGTATGAAATAGGAAACGCCTCTTGCCACGATCGATCATGGCAAGAAGATAATTGCAACTACGGGAGTAAGCAAGAGGACCTACTCAATCCACGTCAACGGCGTTAAAACGTGGCGAAGAGGAAAAGGAACCAGGTGAGTTTTCGAATGGCGATGGGCTTTGACACGTTGACATACCAGGCATGAGCAAGTCCATTTGGCTACGTCAGCATTCATACCTGCCCATACGAAGCGTTGGGTGTTGTATTAATACCAGGATGCGAAAGATCGTGAATTTGGTAGAAAATCTGCAGACGATAAAAAAGAGGAATGAAAAGACGAGGAAAGTCAGGCCATTAATAGTCGACCAGGGTGCGCCGGGAAGGACTATCTAGTAAGTGGATCTCGCGAACTACGAGTTGAGAAACTGACACAGTGTTTGCGTGTCTTCATCCTGTTCTTGGGCTAGTGCTATTGTCACATGATCAATGGGCACAATATGTAAGAGTTGCGTCCACGATATCGCTGAAATGCGAGAAAGCGCGTAGAGTACGACGTTTAAAGAGTCAGGAACACATTGAATATCGCTCCTCATCTGCAGGATAAAGTCGAGATGAATACTATCGACTGAAGTGTGCACTGAAGATTTGCTATGAGAAAAGCAAGTACCGGCCGAAAGCTTATGGTTAGTAAAAATAGTGAAGTCAGACCCCTCCAAATAAGGACGGAAATGACGGATTGTGAGGCATATTTTAAGTAGCTCACGTAAAAAATGTACTATATGTCTTTTGAACCAGAAAGTGAGTGAGAGAATAAATCTAGAGGTTTTCATAGGTCACCAATCTTCTGCAAGGTTGCACCTACATGAGTTGAGGATACGTCTGAGGCGACGCTGATGGGGGCTCCTGGAAAAGGATGAGCCAATTTCACAGCGATGGCAATAGCTTCTTTGGTGCGAGAAAATGATTCGCCCGTCTCAGTAGACCACTCGAGAGGAGAGTTCTTTTTGGTCTTAGACAACATAGAGTTGATAGGTAGCATGACCTGGGCAAAATTTGAAATTAATCTGTTGTAGAATTTGACCCTACCACAGAAAAGTCTGAGTTACTTGCGTGATGTGGGTTGAGCAAAATTGCGTATCACGGTAACTTTATCTTTGAATGGGAGAATTCCGACACTCGAAACATATTGTCCGAGGTAGCTGTGTTGAGAAATACCAATAAAGACAGTTGGAAGAGTTGAGTACGATACAATACTCTTTAGGAGGAGAAAAGACCTGACGAAGGTGAGAAAGGTGTTCATCGAACCAGGAAGATGCTATTGGCAGGTAACTAATGTAGCAAAAGACAGAGGGATGATATCTCAGAACTTGTTCCCCGAAACGTTGAAAAGTCTACCCATAACTTCACAAACCATAGTGCATTTTGATCATTTCAAAAGAGCCAAACGGAGTGATGATGTTAGTCTTTGAAACATCGTATGGATGAATAGGGATCTGGTTGAAAGCACGAACCAGATCCAGGCGAGAAAAGATTGTACAGCCGGAGAGAAGGGTGAAATCGACGATGTACGGCAATGAATAGCGGTCAGGGATTGCTATCGCGTTTAATGCTATGTAATCCCCAACGGTTCTGAATTCCCCCGGCGTGGATTTGGGAACAATATAGAGTGGCGAGACCCAAGGTGAAGAGGAAGGTCTACAAATGCCAGCACCCATCATGAACTGGAATTCATTAGGCATTGCATAAGAACTATCTGGTGCTAGGCGACGAGGTCGGGAGAATACAGGTCCTCCTTACGTCTATATCCTTGCACCACATTATGTTTGATGGGCCTGTCCTTCAAGGATGGAATGGTAAGGTCGGGAAACTTCTGCTCTGGAATCGGGGCTCGGTGGGTGGGAAACGAAGGAAACTCTGAGAAGGGGAGTATGAATCTGAAACAGTGAGTAAAGTTTTGCGATCGAAATCTCGCGGTGACGAGAATCGACCAAGAGATCGTGAAACGAAATAAAATCGAGGCTCAATACTGGACAATCTTCGGCCATGGACGAAGGTCCATCGAAAAACTCGACGGAGACAAAGTAAGACTTGAAGGTTACGTCTTCAATAGGTCCTAATATTGTTCGGCTTAGCTGTCTTCAGAACTAAAACTGAGAGAGTACAAGTTTTGTCGACATTCGAAGTTGGAATAACACTGCATTCTGCACCAATGTCAACCAGGAATGAGAAACCAGTAAATGGGTCGAAAATGCGAAAGGGCGGAACTACCTGAAGAAGAGATTTGGGGGCAGGGGATGTAGAACCTTTTAATCCCATGTTTTACTAGTTTTTTTAAAAAATGATAATTATGAGAGTTTGAGGATGAATTTACAGGATGGAAATTTGAAGGGTTTGGTTGAGAAGATGATGATGAATGATATGAGGAGAGTGGATAGTTGAGATTAGGCCATGAAGGAGGTACCGGTTTTAAATATGTGCACGGTTATAAGCATTTCACAGCTTGTGCGTCATATTTGTTATAATACCAACGCCATTGAGTTACTTGAGTAAAATTTACATTATGCTTTATGAGACTACTAGGCGCAGTATCGGTAAAGGAATAATGGTGGTTATAAGACTATGTATAGCGTACAGTGTTGTCTCCATACCTTTGATGGTACTAGCAGAAACCCTTTTGTTGTGAAAGGAAAGAATAGGCGGAAGAAGATTATAAATAGTGTTGCGTCTCACTTTTTAAAGGTAGGTTCCCTCGTTGGTTTCTTGGACGGGAACCTGAGCGGGTCCTATCTCTCCGCCCACCATACCCGTGCCGCCGCTCGCTCTGTGGTCCTTTCTTCATTTCAATATGCTGAGGTCACTCTCTATCCTCAATATCTTAGCTGCTAAATCCGCCGCTAGGGGGTATAGAATTTCCCCACGCTCTGGTTGTTCGCAAGCATAACTTGACGGTACCAGAACCTACGAAATGGTAGAATTAGGTTGAGGGCCGTGATTTTTTTACGCTACCCGAATTTACGTAGGGACTTTTATAAAGCTGGTCGACTGCATTTGCCACTGGTCAATATTGATAAGTGATGACAATAAGGTCAGAGGCCTTATATACCCTGGAGCACCCAGTATGAAAATTCGGCGAGGAGAAGGTCAAGCAGCTCAGATTGAGCGTCCTTTGCCTTGATAAGGTCCTTTAAATGATTAGAATATCCGGTAAGACACTTATTTCCCATCTCTTGAGTACTTCAGAGCTCCCTGAGATCATCAGCTCGGGACTTTCCAAATTCCTCTCGGAAAGCTTCCGTCACTTCATCAAATATATAAATAAAGCTTTTCCCTGTTGAACAAAATGTCCCTAAATTTGATAAAATATTTATGGGAACTTTTTGTATGATGGAGGCTATTTTCTTCTCTTCCGTTATCGCTTTGGGGCCCATAATGAGGTCACATATGTCTAAACAAGCGATGGGATTTGATGAGTCGTAGTTTGGGAGTGCGAGGAAGGTATGTGGGGTCTTAAGAGTTCAAAAGGGAGTTGCAGCAGACGACTTCATTATTGGAGCAATTTCTTCGTCAATCACCGTTGTTGATTTATCATTGTGATCTTATGTTCGCATGTGTGATATTTGTTTATGAGAAAGAGCATATATGGTAGAATGTACGAATTGTAGAATTGATGTGCGTGAAAGAAATGCACGTGAACTTCAGATGTGTGTACATAGAAATTGAGTCACGCGAAGGAAACGTGAAAAAAGGGGAAAATTATTATAACAGGAACTTATTTACTCGTTTTATTATAGGAATATTAATTAATTTAAAATGATTAGATTGTAAATAATGATGAAGTTGATAAACGTGATATCAAAACGAACATGTGAGTAAAGTGGCTGTTCAACCAAATGAGCGTAAATGGCCGCGAGGCGATTTAAATTTTTTTGGTAATTCATTTGGAGCATTAATAATTATTGGTTGATTGAGACAAGGATCTGGGCACCATTTTATGGTGGTGTTCGGTATTATATTAGTAAACCTAGATAGCAAACATAATTCCCAAGACACCATAAATGTTTGTTTCGAATAAATGAATGATTGTTTTAGGCCTAAAACCCGGCGTAGTGGAAGGCTAACTCACGAGAATGGATCAAATACAACGAGATGCAAAATATAAATTATATTTAAGAATTAACAAAGAATATCACGATTAAAGGTAATTAATTTAACAAAAGAATAACATAAAAGAGATAATTGAGAGACTACAATACAAGATACAAAAGCGATAGAAAACGCGGGAGTGATGGAGAGAAAGATATTAAAGATTAAAGCGGATTGTTAATATATATGAATTTAGGTATGATATTTAAAAGATCACAAATGATATGATAAATTGGGGTTCTGTAACAAAAAGTAAATATCAGTACTCACACGTGATATGAATTTACAGACCTGAATTGTGGAACACTGAATGAACGAACCTTTGTGGATTGAAGCCAGGGCAAGAGTAATTTAAATGACGCTTAGAAAAGTTCGGACAAAGACAGTTCCAATATCGTTAAAAAATATTTTAAGGGTTTAATTTTCCATTTTATTAATCAAATCATAAATTGAGTTGCAATTAAGTTGACACACACACGCACACACACACACACACACACACACATATATATATATATATATAATAGTTGAAGTCTCATCACTCCTCTCGAATTCATTTAATAGTAATCGATATAAAATGGTTATAATTGTTTAACCTTGGATTATAGTAGATTTATAGGGTCGCCAATTATAGATTCGCTTATTATGGGGTCGGCGTAAGTAGGCTTTGTTTTGATTGCAAAACGATCCTATAATGGTTTAGTAAAGTGGCTTGCTTACAGGTTTCTTGATGTAAGGTTCGAGGGGTATTAACCGATCAAGGTTTGTAAGTAAAAGGCCCCTTTGTGAAGGAATTAAACACTTGTATTTTTATACTACTTTGAAATGTTTACACTTACAGTAAAGATTTAATTTGCGCAACGGAATATGCTAAATCGAGTTATAATGGCAAAAACAAGAATAATGGAGATCCGCGGAGCGGTGAATTAAGAGTCTAATAATCGATCAATGAATAACTAAATGAATCAATCAATAATGTGTCAATAATCCTTTGAATGAAATGTTCTTTTATTTATACCAGGTAGCATTTTGGAGGCGACGCATAGCTCCGCCTTCCTTGGGTCACTGAGGCGGTGCTTAGCTACCTATCAGTCCAGCGTAGCGTGTGATTGGTTGGAGTCTAGCCTATGATTGGCTGAAATTCTCCACTTCGTATCTTAATTTGGGGGTCTCTCCCCTGCGTGGGTACCACGGAGACTCCGTTTGCTTAAAGCTACAAGATGACCTTATCAAATTTTACATTAAGGTGAATCATCTTTTGTCGCTGATTCTGTTTCCCATTCCAGACAAATTTAATTACTCTGTTTGCCCATCTGCTCTCACACCCTGGTTTTAATCCAGACGTTCTAATCAGATTCCGCTTGTTCGCAAACTGTCTCCAAACGACCTTATTTTGTTGCTCCTACCATTCCATCTTTGATACTTCGACCTGGCAAAATGTCTATTTGTCGTTCTCTCTCTCTTTTTTTCTTGGTGTGTGTGCAGTGATTGTACACTACAGATTGATATCAAATTCGTGCAGTGCTGTACTGGTAACCCTAGGCATGGATCGAAAGATCTTTTGCGGGTACCTCTATTCCTTGCGACTTTTCTAACTAAATTAACTGCTTGATATCATAGATGGTCCCCCGTCGCTGCTGATTAGTGACTTCAACTGCCGAGTTGACTGGAGGGAACGAACGGGCGACGAGGAGGCTTATCGACTTGTGGACTTTGCTGACAGCACCTTTTTGACTCAGTTAGTCCACGAGCCTACCCGATGGGGTAACGTTCTGGATCTAGTATTTACAATCGAACATGACCCCGTCTCTGACGTGTCAGTGGATGAGTGCCTGGGTGGTAGTAACCACGACATGGACAGGTTGGGTGTACGTGCCACCTGTACGCAAGGTCCGAATGAACGAGCACGTAAGTTGGATCCCAGACGTGCAGATTTCGAGGGACTTCGGAAGACACTTGGTCAGATACAACCATCTAAAGAGGACGGGACGGACTCCAAATAGAACGACTTCAAGAATAATTTTATGGAACGTAAGGCTGGGTTCGTTCCCATGTAGACTGTCATACTAACGAGCATCCAGCCTAGGTGGTTTACTCAAGAAATCGCCACCGATATTAAATGTAGAAAGACAGCACGCAAGATATGGAAGAGGGTAGAAATGCTGCGCATCATGAAGCTTATCTGACTCATTGTAGAAGGGTAAAGGTACTAGTGCGTACGGCTGAGTGGAACGAAGAAGTTCGTGTGGCCGCTCTCTCCAAAGAGAACCCTAAGGAGTTTTTCTCGTCCGTGAACAGCCGAAAACCAGTGCACCAACGCATCGGACCTCTGAGGGACGCGGACGGCGTCCTCAAGGATTCGGACATAGAAATCGCCAACGTACTCAACGACTACTTTTCCTTGGTATTTACGTGCGAAAGGGAGGGAGAGATACCCAGACCACTGATAGTGATAGATGTTGGATTAAAAACGGTAGTGGAAATAACTATAACTGCTGAAGAGGTTACCAGGAGGCTCGATCAGTTGAATTGCTACAAATCCCCTGGTTATGACGGCTTCCTGCCACTAGTGCTGCGTGATGTGAAAGATCAGGTGGGTACCCATCTTTTTAACATCTTCAACACGTCACTAAATAGGGATGAAATCCCTACGGACCGGCGTATTGCCAATGTCACTTCGACCCACAAAAAATGAGACCGTGGCAACGCTTGGAATTACCGACCGATAAGGCTCACGTCAATAGTGAGTATTGTACTGGAAGGTATCATGGCAGATAGAATAACGGATCATTTAGAGTCCCACAACCTGTTGAGGGACAACCAGCACGATTTCCGAAAAAAGCGCTCATGTCTTACGAACCTGCTCGAATTCTTTCACGGGATTATGAGCGAGTTTGGCAGAAGTCGAGCGGTGGACATACTTTATTCATATTTCCAAAAGGCTTTCGATAAAGTCCCCCATCTTCGACTGATGGCGGAAGTACATGATTTGGGAATTAGAGGAAAGGTCGCAGACTAGTTAGAAAGTAACGAGCGGAGTCTCTTAGAGGTCCATGTTGTGCCCTCTGTTATTCATCATCTACACCAACGGCATAGATGAAGGACTGGTGAGCCGCCTCACGAAATTTGCCAACGACACAAAACTTGGAGCAAACGTAGCGACGCCCGAAAACATCGAGGGGTTGAGGGTGGATCTACGGATGATCTGGCAGTGTCTGATAAAAGTGGCAGATGCCTATAAACTTGAACAAGTGCAAAATGATGCACATTGAGTATGCGAATTTTCGGTCAGACTACGAGCTACAAGGTATGTGTCTAGAGTTAACTGATGTAGAGAAGGTCTTAGGTGTGCTGTTAGCAGCGATCTCATATTCTTAAAGCAGTGCTTACAGGTAGAGATAAGGGATTAGCGCCTGCTGGGTTACATCAGGAGGCAATTAAGTTTCGGAAAAAAGGAGGTCGTTCTGCCCCTGTACAGCTCTGGTGCGGCCTCACCTGGAGAATACGGTTCAGTTCTAGTCTTATACCATCGAGGTTGGATTTCACCAGACAGATCCATCTCTTTTTATGAAGTCTTACTCTGTTTAGAGCAAGCCTCGAATCGTTTTGTCGCAGAAGGATTGGCCAGGATTCCTCTCGTCTCATCTGGAACCCCGCCCTCAAGGATCTCAAGTTTCCCGTGTAAGACTTCGCACCGAGTCGCAACAGAGTCTCGATTTTTAGAGGTTGCACTTCTCTGGAGCAAAGGTGCCATCGTCTGTCTTCAAGGAAGATCGTGAACTCATCTTCTGCCCCCCTTCCCTTCATCCTCGCCCCTATCAGGATATTCGGCCCAGAGTCACGTCCATTTTCCGTCTCCATTTCTCCACGCCGACTCGCTAAAGGATTGCCTTTCCTCGAGGTGACCCCATTAAGGTAAAACAACCCTTGCTTGTATCTCCCGTTAATCGACCCACTTTCCGACAAATAAATATTCCCTCTGTATAACTGATTTATATCATCGCATTTAAAAGCTGATTAACAAGTAATTAACGTTACCGGATTACCAATTAATCTATATTTTGTCAGAGTTGTCCTTATTACATCACCTACATATATTTCCTGTATATATATATATATATATATATATATATATATATATATATATATATATATATATATACATATATATATATATATATATATATATATATATATATATATATATATATACATATATATATATATATATATATATATATATATATATATATATATATATATATATATATATATATATTTATATATATATATACATATATATATATATATATATATATATATATATATATATATATATATATATTTATATATATATATATATATATATATATATATATATATATATATATATATATATTAACTAGTGACTTATTAAAATTATATTTTGGGTTTTCACTCTCTAAATATATTCTTGAACTGCAACTTGGTAAACTCACTAAAAGCTATCGGCCCCTGTGAAAAATCGCACTCTTATACCTCGTAATCAACGGATTACTCTTACGAAGTGAACGTACTTGTACGTAGTGAAGGACGCGTATGTACATTAGAGGATATATGTATTTTTTCCTGCGGGATATTACATTCATTTGCCACCCTCACGTGATACTTTGTGAGTTTTTCATTTCATATAACTGTATATATACATATTCTCGTGGCTTTTATCTCTTTCCTCCCAACTAATAGATACATATATGTATATATAGACGTATTGTCCGGAGAGGTGACCTATTCCTCGAGATATATATATATATATATATATATATATATATATATATATATATATATATATATATATATATTATATATATATATATATATATATATATATATATATATATATATATATATATATATATATATATATATATATATATTATATATATATATATATATGGAAAAATATCCAAGACAAATTGGTGCGGTTAAGGTAATGGCATAATTAGACAACTGCTCTGCTTCAGGTCCAGCAGGTGATCCTATCCTCCTTGAACTGGAAGACAACACTTAGTGATGACCCATCCATCAGCCAAAAAAGCTGATTTCAAAGACACGCCTTTATGTCGTCTCGTTTACCGTCACAGAAAACTGTTATTATTAATATATTAACAGCGTTGACTGAGCCAAAACGCTCGAAAGATGGAAAAATATCCAAGACAAATTATGCCATTATGCCATTACCTTAACCGCACCAAAACGCTCGAAAGATGGAAAAATATCCAAGACAAATTATGCCATTATGCCATTACCTTAACCGCACCAATTTGTCTTGGATATTTTTCCATCTTTCGAGCGTTTTGGCTCAGTCAACGCTGTTAATATATTAATAATAACAGTTTTCTGTGACGGTAAACGAGACGACATAAAGGCGTGTCTTTGAAATCAGCTTTTTTGGGCTGATGGATGGGTCATCCCTAAGTGTTTTCTTCCAGTTCAAGGAGGATAGGATCACCTGCTGGACCTGAAGCAGAGCAGTTGTCTAATTATGCCATTACCTTAACCGCATATATATATATATATATATATATATATATATATATATATATATATATATATATATATATATATATATATATATATATATATATATATATATATATATATATAATTCTGGTGTCAGGTTTAGTTGGGTTAATTGAGGACCCCTTTCGTTTTCAAGTCTCTCAGTTGAATTTACAGAAAATTTACCAAGTTGGGTCAAGTTTATTTAAAGATAGGAAAATAATTTTTCTAATTTTTTAATTTTAATTTTTAAATTTTTATTTTATTTTGAGTAATCGGTCTTTTGTGGTGCCCTTGAGGCCATATTTAGTAACAAGCCATTTTTTTGTGTCTTTTGGGAGAAAATCTTTCAAACTCCCCTCCTTGTAATCCCCGTTCCTGATTAAGAGGTCATATAACAGGTAATCATATAAGAATTAATATATTTCTTATAATTTATTTCTTTTGTCCTTGTGTGTGGTCACAAGGGTAAGATTTCATTTAGAATTTTTGGGAACTATTGCGAGAGCCCCATTTTCTTTGCCGTAAGATTCTTGAACGCGTCGAGTGGCTAAGGATGGTGTAAGGAAACAAGATGACGTCCTTCGAGGGATTTAGGCAACGGGGTGAGATGCCTGGTCTCTCCGGTAAAGAGCTAGTTGCCTATATTCAGGATGAGGAGAGAAACGAAAGAGCAGAGAAGAAAGAACTAATAGAAGCTAAGGCTGAAGAAAGAAAAGATAAGCTTTAGCTGATGAGAGAAGAATAGAAACTGAAGAAAGAGAAAGGGTGAGGCACTATGAAAGGGAGTTGAATAGAAATAACTTAGAAACCCTCTCAGTTAGTTCCAGGAATGAAGCCCCCTAGATCCCCGCTTTAAAGCTCCCAGCATTTAAGGACGGTGAGGATTTCAGTGCTTACCTCACTCATTTCGAAAAGACTTTTGAGGTAAATCACTGAGATATACAAACTGATGGAGTCGCCCGACTTTTGCCTCTCCTTAATACTCAGTTGCGAGATATATTCATTTCACTACCCGCTGAGGCTACCCTCGACTATTCGACCCTTAAGTCCGAACTCTTGGCTACGATCAACATGAATCCGGACTTCTACAGGGCAAAGTTGCGTCAGGCAAGGTTGCTACCTGGCCAAACTTACCACCAGTTCGGATTCACCCTCAGAAGAAGTCTTCAGTTTTGGTTAGACTCCGCCCAGGTAAACGGCGACTATGAGTCTCTGTTCACCTTCATTTTGCGAGATCAATTGATGGCTACGCTGACCTCTGAAATCCGTGCATTCGTGAAGGACGATAGAGTTGCTTCCTTTATAGAATGCACCGAAGAAGCGGATTTGAACGCGGCCAGTCATAATCTCTATCCTAAAGATCCCCAAAAGAGTCATCCTCCCTCCCCCAAGAGTAAAAGCCACTTCCCTAAATTTCACCCGAAGAACGCTCCAAAATTCGTAAAGGTCCCAGGTCCCTCCAAACCTAAATATCATCCCCCGTCTGAAACTCAGTATGTTAGGCCACCCTTCTTTAATCCCCCTGCGTCGGATTACCTGAGACGACCCATCGTCTGTTTTTCTTGAGGAACCCACGGGCATGTGAGGAAGAACTGTCCTAAAAATTCTCAATTCCGTTCTGCTTCCAGCCACCAAGTCGACCAATTAAGCGCCTCTCTTTCTCCTCCGTCTGCTCACCCCGAAACACCTGCTTCCCTACCAGCGAATAGCCCCCCGGGCCCTCAAGTTAATTTTTTATTTCACAAGAGCTCCCCCGGTGGGCTCGAATTTGAAACCGGATCGGTTAATGGTTGCCGGGTTTCAACCCTGGTCAGAGATACGGGATGCACGTGGATCGTCGTATCGGAAAAGTTGCTGCCCCCAGTGAGCCCTGACCACGATAAATTTGCAGTAGTCCAGGACTACTTGGGACGAGCCAACCGCTTCCCAGTAGTCCGCTGTTTCATCGAATGCCAATATTTCACCGGTTGGGCTGGCGTCGTAGCAGCTCCTATTAAATTCTGTGCCATATTAGTCGGCCAGAGCCCGCAGCTCTCCCCTAGTCCCGTTTGCTCAGCCCACCATCACGAAGGCCTAAACCATAAAAGACGAGGCACCCCACGTGACTTTAGAACCCCCTTTTCCCCCCGAGTACGAAACTCTGAACAGCGAGTCTTTTGTAAAGGCATAGAATGAGTATCCTTCCCTACAGCTATTGTGGGAAAAGTCGAGGACTAAGGAGCGCGAATGCGTTGGTGGCCACAAGAAGATCTCCTACCTCGTTGAAGGTGAACTGTTGTTCCGTTTCACCTCCGTTCCTAACCACTCCCCTACGCGCTCGCTATGTATCTCCCGCTCCTAGGACAGGACCCATTTTGACATTAAGTCAAAAGAAAGACGTTTCAAGCCCGGTGACGAGGTCCTGCTTCTCCCCTGCCCACGGAGACAAATAAACTTCTTTCCCAATAGAAAGGCCCCTTTCCATTCGTCGAAGCCCGTGCCCCCGTTGACTACCTCACCCAAACCCCCTCCGGTAACAAAGTGTTTCACGTCAACATACTCAAACGTTATCACCGCCACGCCTGCATCAACAATATTGTTGCCGTGGACGAAGAGGCCGTGATGGAAGCCTCTTATCCGCCCCGAACCTCTTAACCTAGTTCAGACAGTTTACGTAGACGCTGATAATGACTACCCACTCCCGTTGCTCCCCGGAACGTATAAAGACTCCCCCTAGGAGATCAATCTAAATCCCCACCTAGAGCCCGCTCAGAAAGCCTAGTTATCCCGGTTGTTAAAAGCCTACCCGCTGCCCATTCATTTGCGATCAGCGTTGAATGCGGAGGTCGAAAATTGACTGAAATTAGAAATAATCGAACCCTCCTCGTCAGATTATTGTTCCCCCCCCCATTGTTATGGTTAGGAAGACAGACCAGTCCTTTCGAAAACTTAACGCCGTGACGGTTTTCGATACCGAACCGATCTCGTTGATAGACCAGAGCCTACATTTGTTCGAGAACGTCAAATTTAGTTCTGAGATAGATTTATGCAAGGCGTACTATCAAATTCCCCTCAAGGATAGTGTTCGGAAATACACTGCCTTCCCTACAGAAAAGAGGGCTTATGCAATGTAAGCGTCTCCCATTCGGTTTAGTCACTGCTTGTAGTAATTGCAACAGAATGATGCACCGCATCTTAGATAGTCTGAACAATGTGTCATTCTATTTTGATAATGTGTACATAGCTACACGCACGTGGGATGAACATCTGATCTACCTTCGTTCCCTTTGTAATAGCTCCGGGTGCATGGGCTGACCATGGGTCCTTCCAAGTGTTATTTTGCTTATGACACTATCAAGTACCTTGGATTTCACATTGGGGAAAACCAAATAACGCCCCAGCAGGAAAAGGTAGGGTCACTTCAGATATTCCCCTTCCCCATACAAAAAAGCAGCTACATTCCTTCTTGGGTTCAACCTCCTTCTACCGGCGCAAGGCAATTTCCCACTTCCATCAGATGAAGGATAGGTTAATATCTGCCCCCATATTGCGGCTCCTGAACCCGAACAAATTGTTTGGAATCCTTACGGATGCCAGCAACGATGGCATCGGTTGAGTGTTGCTGCAAGCCGAAAGCTGCTACCGCACGAGAGAAACTATGCAGTAATAGAACTTGAGGCTCTGACAATAGTTTTTGGTGTCCGGAAGTTTAGAATGTATCTGATAGGTCAGGAGGTTGTGATCGAACCGGATCATCGTCCTCTGGCGTACTTAAGAAATTGTAAAAGCCAAAACGGAAGGCTTATGCGCTGGAGTCTGCTATTGATGGAATATTAATTCCGAATTTTGTATTTAAAAGGTAGTGAAAACTGTGTAGCAGAGAGTCATAGTAGGAATCCAGTAGAGGACCCTTCTCCCTCAAGGTAGAACTCCATACATCCTATAAGTTCATGTATATATTCGAGCTCGTTGCTCGCCCATGTAAAATTTATTTTTATGCGTGTGTGCGTACGTCCGTATTTTAGTGTATTCCTTTTTATATACGTGGTGTCATTATTGATTTTTTTTATTATTTCCTGGATTGTCCCTTATTCTAAATTGTGGTATTGCTTTTACATGAAACTATATATATTTTAATTATGCAATTAATTACTCATTAACCTAAATGTATGGTGTAAGTTTTATCCGTCGTCTGGGATCAAACGGAGCAAATCCTGTACCTTGGCGGCCGCAGTGTCGGCTGAAATTTTAATACCGATGGGTTTTGGTCGAGATGCCCTTTTTCCTTCCCCTTCGTGTCGGAAAAAACGCCATCTTTGGAAGAGAGGCATGTAAGGGAAAGGGACGCCAAGAAGAATACCCAATTCATTGGTTTCATGAATTCATTCCCTCTCTCTTTCTCATAAGGATAACTCCACGTGGAGTAATCTCTGAGCCCAAGAGAAAAAGAAGAAGAAAAGATTTGAATATCTGTCAGCCGACTCACAGGTGCAGTTAATTAAATTGGGCGTGTTATGAGCTTTTACCTCACCGAGGAAGCGCTAATCTCCGTAGTCGGGAAACTGCTAGCCGAAAGTTTCCCGCCCACATCGTAAAGGCCATTAAGACTTGGGTCAGGCGACAAACGCTAATCCATCTGGCCGCCGGAAGTGGTCAGCCAGTCGTCTGAGTCTGCCAACGAGGAGAAACCAAAAAATGGCCGTTATATAAATACCCTGGGTTTTCAAATATCGACAAAATGAGTATGAGAACCCGTTGCCTTCGGTTCAGATCGTGAGTCTATTTCGCCAAGTCCCTGGTATTCGCTTATACCATCGAGATTGGATCTCACCAGGCAGATCCATCTCTTTTGTGAAGGCTTACTCTGTTCAGAGTAAGCCTCAAATCGTTTCGTCCCCGAAGAATTGGGGGAGATTCCTCTCGTCTCATCTGAACCCCCCCTCAAGGATCGCCAGTTTCCAGTGTGAGACTTCGTGCCGAGCCGCGTCAGAGTCTCGATTTTTCGAGGTTGCACTTCTCTGGAGCAAAGGTGCCATCGTCCGTCTTCAAGGAGAATCGTTAACTCGTCTTCTGGTCCCCTCCCCGCTTCATCTTCATCACTATCAGGATATTCGGCCCAGAGTCACGTCCATTTTCCGTCTCCATTTCCCCGCGCCGACCCGCTAAAGGATTTCCCTTCCTCGAGGTGACCCCTTTAAGGTAAAACGACCCTTGCTTGTATCTCCCGTTAATCGACCCACTTTCCGACACATAAATATTCCCTCTGTATAACTGATTTATAGCATCGCATTTAAAAGCTGATTAACGAGTAATTAACGTTACCCGATTACCAATTAATCTATATTTTGTCAGAATCGTCCTTCTTACATTACCTATATTTCCCGTATGTATATATATATGTTAACTAGTGACTTATTAAATTTATATTTTGGGTTTTCACTCTCTAAATATACCCCTGAACTGCAACTTGGTAAAGTCATTAAACGCTATCGGCCCCTGTATTAAAATCGCACTCTTATACCTCGTAATCAACCGATTACTCTTACGAAGTGAACGTACTTGTACGTAGCGAAGGACGCGTACGTACATTAGAGGATATTTATATATATAACTGTATATATACATATTCTTGTGGCTTTTATCTCTTTCCTCCCAACTAATATATATATATATATATATATATATATATATATATATATATATATATATATATATATATAGATATATATATATATATATATATATATATATATATATATATATATATATATATATATATATATAGATATAGATATATATATATATATATATATATATATATATATATATATATATATATATATATATATATATATATATATATATATATATATATATATATATATATATATATATATATATATATATATATATATATATATATATATATATATATAGGTATTGTCTGGGGAGGTGACCTATTCCTCGACAAACACTTTATAATGCACTTGTTAGGCCACATTTGGAATATTGCGTGCAGTGTTGGTCACCACATCAAGAGTGCGACAGAGAAAGATTATAGAGAGTCTAGCGTCGAATGACCCATATGATTCCTCACTTGCGAACAAATAATTACCAAGACAGTCTTAAAGCTCTAAATCTATTCTCTCTTAGACAGAAAGGCATACGCGGGGACATGATAGAGTTATTTAAAATCGTTCATGGTTTTGAAAATGTAAACAAATCAAAATTTCTAATATTTGTATCAAATGAATCAACGCGAGGTCACAACCTTAAGCTTGAGGGAAGTCACTTTCGGGCAGACCTAACGAAATTCTTCTTCTTCTTCAACAAAACCATAATAACCTGGAATAATCTACCAGATGCTGTGGTTAGCTCAGCTAGTATAGGTTCATTTAAAGAGAGACTTGAGAAATGCATAATGACAAATCCTAACCCAGATTGTTCTACGGTAGATGAATAAAAAGTGTTATGGAACATAATAACTAATAAAACTTGTTATCTGTTTTTACAAGTTTATTAGTTATTATTTTCCATCGCGTTTATCGGCTTTACTTTGCCTTTTCTCCCCAATCCGCTACTACATAGACCTATTAATTCATAATCATTCTGGTAGCCTAGTAAGGATCAGTCTATCTGGTGCTACCAGTCTTTCGATTTAATCTCGATGTAATATCCGCTTTCTCTGTCTCCTTCTTTGTCTCTTTCTCATTCGTTTTTTCTATTTTTATCTCCCCTTTCACCGTTTCTCTACCCCTCTCTCTATCTCTGTGGCCCTATATCTTTTTGCCTGTCTCTTTTCTTTCCCACTCTCTCGTAGGAATACACTTTCACATACTCTCTTACACACTCCCTGTCTCTTTCTTACTCTCTACCCATCTTTCTCACTCTTTGTGTCGCCATCTGTGTTTCTCTGTTTAACTCTTTTCTCTCTCTTTGTATCTCTATATTTATCCCTCTCTCTATATCTATGTATCTCTCTCTCTAGGTGTGTATGTCTCTCTCTATGTCTGTATCTCTCTCTCTCTCTCTCTCTCTCCCTCTTTGTCGCTCCTCTTTTCTCGCTAGCTCTGTCTCCTTTTATGCGTGTCTCTCTATCTGTATCCACCTCCCTCTCTGTCTGTTTTTCACTCTGTCTCTTTCTTTTCCTGTCTCTATCTCTCCCCCTGTCCCCTGTATAAGTTTCTCTCTTCTTTGTCTTTTTGTCTCTCTCTCTCTCTCTCTTACACTCTCTTACACACACTCTCTCTCTCTTACACACACTCTCTCTCTCTCTCTCTCCTACACACTCTCTCTCTCTTCTCGTCTTCCTCTATTACTGTTGGAAATAGGTTCGGTTATGTATCTCGACCTAACTCCAAATCCTCCTTGCTGTTCTCATTCCATTTTCTCTCTCTTCGAATCCAAGTCTATAATTAAAGTCGATTTGGCAAAAAAAGGATCCATTTTCTTCTGCAAGTTGCATTTTTTAGTACAATTGGGACGGTTCCTACATAATCAGAGGATGAAGACGTGTTGGAATCTATTTCACCCAATTTTACCATGTAAAGAATAGCGAACCCGAATATATTGGGTTCGTTATACTTGACATGGTCTATATTATATTATTTTTACTCTTTTTCTTTAACCTGTGATTAGTATTTTAAAAGATCTTCCTTTTCTTTAATATTATTGGCTAAGCCCTTTTTTAAGCATTGTTCTCATTTTTTTCACAATTTACGCTGATTTATACAATCATTAGAAATATTTAGTTCCAAATTGTTCCCGAAGAATCTTATTTGTTTATGTACGAACAAAGGAAATCATAAAACGACTTTATATATATTTTCGTTTTAATATACTTGAAATTTGGTCCGGAACCATGAGAAAAATACAATTGACAATAGTTTGGCAGAGTTTAATGACGGAAAAAGTCTGCATTACAGAAAAAAAAATGCTTTGGTACATTATTTTCCCATTACGCTGGTTAGATAGTATATCTAATATACATCTGACATATATCGCTTAGCAAAAGTTGCTTACACCACTCATTATTAAAATCATTGTATGCGTCACGCCGAGTAGTCTTAAGTCTTGGTTGCCATGTTTTCGGTAATTTTCCCCAATTTCAATGATGGCGAGACCAAATATTTAAGCAAATAGCAGCGATTAAACAGAATTTAAGTTGACATTATTAAATATACTGATTAAATAGAGCAATACCTAAAAGATGTCAATTAGTGTAACGATACTGCCTAATGATATTTATCCCTTAGGAAGCGTACCTTTATCAAGTAGGTTAAATCAAACTGATAAATGAAATAATTATCTATTACTATCAGCCGAAAGTTCCGAAGCCATATCAAAGATTCCTCTGAATAATTCAAAGTTGTTCCTTGAAACCAAAATTAGCGACTACAAAACAACCGGACAATTTTTTTTAGATTAGAAAAGAAATTCGGAATAAACAGTGTCTCAAAAAAGACTACATACCCTTTATAGCATCATATACAAGATTGTAAACAATGCTTTGTCCAGCTGATTGAACCCACATATTTTTGTAATTATGAGATCTCCATGCCAACGGAAATTTGCTTGATTTATTGAATATACGAGTATATATAAACCTACGCAACTGTCAGCCATCATCATTTATATTCATTTGATCATTATTTACCATTTTATTTGGGTGTTTTTAAGCATGTAACGCGAATGAAGAAATGCAAGCCGATTAATTTCTTCTCGAAACGTGGATTGCCGTCAGCAATCATAGAAACAGCAGAGATCGACTTCATTCTACATATTCAGATAAACGAACCTTTTATTGTGTAATCAATAGAGTCCACTGAACATAATGGAGGCCACTTAACATAATGGAGTCCACTGAACACAATGGAATCCACTGACTATAATAACGTCCTCTGGACATAATGGAATCCACTGGGCATAATGGAGCCCACTGAACATAATGGAATCCACTGGGCATAATGGAGTCCACTGAACATAATGGAATCCACTGGGCATAATGGAGTCCACTGAACATAATAGAGTCCATTGTGCATGATGAAAACCGTTAACGAATGTTTCGTGTTGTTCGAAAAATGTGTCGCCATTGCTTTGGGGGCACAAATGATTCGAACAGATGAACATTGGATCTATTGGGCCAATGTCGACAGGAGATGAAAAATATCCTTAACGTAGAAGTTAAACGGACGTTGGCCATTCATAAGCATCACCTCTCGGCATACTGCGGGGGTGTTGTCCTTTTGGAGGCATCGCCACCTGGACAAACAATGAATCCTGGTATTTACAGTGAGCGATTAAAACGTCGCTGACTACTTAATGGGGGAGGCTTTATACAGCTGTTAAAACTGTTCGCGGTGTCGGTTTGACAGTATAGACGCTTCTTCCACACTCATCAGACATTTCACACTTTCATTTTTGCTTTTGCTCGGCGCTTAAATCATGTTGGAGTTGGAGGAAGGAGGTTTCCATCTGCGGGAGAGATTCGTGTTGGTTTCGAGCCCATCTGAACCACAGACATCCTTTGATGATGGCAAGAAATTACGGTGAAGACGAGAAAAAAAATGGCTGGGAAGATGGCACACAAAATAGCTTGGAGATGGCAAAAATCGCGCAGAAAAATTAAGGGAAGGTGGAAAAAATCTTGAGGAGATGAAAAAATGCGAAAAAGATGGCAAACAATATTGCGGGGAAAATGGTAAAAAAAATATTGCGGGGACGATGGAACAAGAATTGCGGCGAAGATTCTAAAGATCGCTGAGAAGACGATAAATGCGATGAAGATGGTAAAAATCGCGGGGAAGCCGCCCCTCAAATCCAGAAAGATGACAACAAATTGCGGGGAAATGCAAAAAATCGAGGGGAAACCGCCCCTCAAATCCAGAAAGATGACCAAAAATTGCGGGGAGAAATGAACAGAAATTGCGGGGGAGATGCAAAGAATCGCGGGGAAAAATTACAGTTGAAAAGATATGGAGAAAGCGGCAGATCTTAGGGATGAGGATTGGCTGAGAGAAGAAGACGGCTACAATGGGGCCATAGCATTTGGGCAAGAAGAGGGACCTCGAAGGCGATTCCGTAATAGATAGGTAGCCTTTGTAGTTCGCGGAGGAGGATGGGGGGTTAAAGAAACACCCCCGTCCGAGAAGAGCATGGGGCGCAATGTTTTGAACGAGTAAAAGGGTGCGAAGAGTGGACGTAGAAGACTCAGTGTGAGGGAATTAGAGAACACGGGGCGCAGGGACCCAAGAGGGGATGGAGGTAGAGGATCTGGTGAGGAGGAAGTTGCAGTGATGAAGGTGGGAAGGAAAGAAAGCGCAGAATGCGATCTCGAAGCTATGATGGTCGAAGTGAGTGCGGATATGGCTGAGATTGCGGATACGGCTGAGATTGCGGATACGGCTGAGATTGCGGATACGGCTGAGATTACGGACGAGGCAGCGAGAAGACTCGCAGACATTAGCCCCGTTGGACTTGAGATATAGTTGAGTAGCGTAGGTGACCCTCGGATCCTTAGCAATGTCGGAAAAGAGAACCTGAGAACTACCAATGTTAAGAAAGGGAGCCCCTCCCCCCCCCCTTTTTACAGAGAGAGAGCGACGCCCGAAGAATTGCCACACGGGGGTCGCCTCAGTACTGCCATAATTGAGTGACGTCGTGCTCCACGCACAAGAGTTTTAATAGCCCCCGAGAAAACGAAGCTGGGGGTGAGGAGGGGGGGGGGGGGTTACACCTGTGTGTCATCGGAATAGAAATAAAAAAAAACAAATTGAATCGAGGCGACGCGTTGGAATGGCAGGAGAGAGACGATAAATACCACCAAGAAACGACTGAAGAAGAAGAACCTCCCTTGTGGAACACACCTCCGATGGTGTAAGGGAAGACTCAGTCAAGGAAGGGTCCAGAAACTCACATGAAGTATTGAAGAAGAACAGGAAGATCGATAACCATTAAAATGAACAGGTGACGAGTGTAGTGGTACGTGGGTAGCATGCATTTTGACCTATAACAACCAGCATAAACTCCTCGACGAAGGTGGGCAGTTACAATCAAGTTCCATGTTGGGATCCATCACTCTTCAATCCGAACTGGAAGATCCGGTCATTTTCAGAGGAGGATATGGGATCAAGTGCGCCGACTCACATCTTCCTTTCAAGGAATTTACAAAAGACGAGAGATGCGATTACCATAGCAAGAAGAATGGGGGTTCCCTAGTGGATATGTCTCGAACACCCCACCTGGATGCAATTCAGGTGGGCCGATGGCACAGGAGAGTACAATAAAAGTCCCACAACATGCAACAGCATGCTGTCCTGGTTCGTCAGGACATTCTCACCCAAAGAGCGAACACCCCTTTAATTGTGGTAACCTTGACGGGGACCTACAACGCAGGGTGTAGGATCAAAGGCCTTTTCCCTTAGTTCGTGAGAGTAGTCACCTTCTCCTAGGGAGCAACGCAACAACTAGACTCCCCAATGCGCTGGCTCTTTCACTCCATTCTCTTTCACACTATTTTGACCGAGTTGGACAAGACAGGCTCATTGCCTAAGGCCGAAAGCATTCAGAAATTTAATGATGGCTCTGGAGGGAAACTGGAGCACTAATGTAATTAATGTATTTTATACTGTAAATTGCTGTACCAATATACTGTCTTTGTTTCCCGCCAGATATTTAATAAATGCTAGTATTAAAAGTATGGTATTTTTTTTTTTGGGGGGGGGGGCACTCAGTGTAATAGCAGACATCTATTCCAATTATCTCCATAACCCTATATTTTAAGGAGATTTTTTTTAAGGTGTTTGAATAAGATTTTTTCTTTTAGTTCGGTTGTCACCTAAGGGAAAAAGAAAAAAAAAGAAGAAAAAATAAAAAATAATAAAAAAGAAAAAAAAGAAGAAGAAGAAGAAGAAGAAGAAGAAGAAGAAGAAGAAGAAGAAGAGGAAAAAAAAGGTGTTCAGGGTGTTAAAATAAAGAGTCTATAAAGGGGATTAAAAAAGGCGGTTAAGATTAGCAAATAAGGCCGTATGCCACACTGCCTGTGTAACCAAGCTCTTCCTGTTAAGGAAGAGAACAGCGGCTTGTTTGATAAGACTATTAATGGTAACATTTATATTTCAATCTTTTTCTTACATGAAATTCATGGATTAGGTAGATTTAAAAAAAAAGTCGGTTGAGGTCCACGTAGGAGTATTTCTAGCCTCATTTGAGATAAGACTATAGCAAAATTAGAAGCGTACGACAAATTTGGTGCATACATCGATTATCAACCCAGAAATCACTGTACAGTATTAAAAGAAGTTCACATTGTTCCACTTACCAATCATCTTTTAGTTATTCATCTAGTTTGTTATGCTCTGACTTTTTACGTCATAAATATTCAATTTCTTAACATTTGAAATCAACTGCGAAGGAGTTAGATGCTATTAATTATAAAACTCAGAACGTCTGAAACCTGTCAGAGAAATGCAAGTATTGATGAAAATTCTGTTTCCGTAGTCAAAGTTATTTCTGTGTTTCTACTCACCTTATTTATGTATTCTACTCTTTGTCTTAATCTATTTAACGTTAATATGCATATATCTTCATTTTATTACTATAGTAGAAAGAAATATTACTTTTTATTTGCACAAATGTGTACTTAATTCTTAAGAAATTAAAAAATATCTGTTTTTTTGGCTAATCGGGAGAAAACGGCGAATTTATCAACACCAAAGAAGAGCTCGATCCGAAGTGAATACTTGTGATGCCGAAAATTTGGGTGTGATGTTCTTTTTTTGGGATGAAGTAATGCGACAAATGACATAAAACTATGAATGAGACCACCAAATTCTGAGATTCCAATTCCTCCTTTCATTATATTATTTTTTAAGGTTGCAAAAGCTACGTAATATTGATTCCGTTATCTCGGAACTTCTGAACCAGAGAATGAGAAATTAAGTCTATTTTATGCGGACCTAACCACATATTTAGGTTCTAGTTCACACATCCGTGAAAGTCGATTCTTGGTACCTTGGACTCCCAACCATTATGGCCAACAAAAGAGATTTCCTATATTATAAACCTTTGAATCTCTAACCAAATTCAGGCCATTGGTACTGAAATTAGAGATTGTGGTTGTAATTTGGATATGATTAATGGTCATTGAAGAGCCGAAAGAAACACGTACAATTAAATGAGACATTTTTGTCCATCAAACAATGTGAGGAAGTAGATGACAGACATGAGGAAACCCATCTGGGAAGAAAGAAGATAAATATCAATAACAAAGAGAAAGTGATAAAGAAAGTATTGCAAACAAGGTGAAATGTGATACCAAATATGTTCGTAAACAGCATCATTTAAAGCAGGGGTGGGCAACCTTTTCAGAGTAAGGGCCAGATGAGACTTTTGGGAGCAGTTCACGGGCCGGAGTGACAACAGAAGAATGTCATTGAGGTGGCGGTGCGAGAGTTGGAAGCGAAGGTGAGACTTTATGTTTTGGAGAAGAGCTCTTCGCAACAGTAGGTACTGCCAAACATGGCCACGATTCGTTGAACATGCGCAATGTATTTTGGAAAATTGCTAGAAGGGAGGACGAGGTCGCGGAAGAAGGACAACGGAGAGGAGGTGCGGAACTTCGCCTTCAGTACATCATTGCACTGCATCTCCACCAACTCCATCTGCATGAGGACAGGGGCGTCGTCCATGGGGAAGTCAAAGGGGGCGGTGGAAAGCTTGAAGTCTGACTCCTGCGAAACGGGAGGCAAATTCCTCCCCCAGCAGAGAGGCGATAACACTAAAGCGAGTGTCAAGGTCCACATCGTCAGGGGCAGAAGCAGCAAGGCGGGGAAAATGCCCCAAAAGACCAATAGCCAACTGAGCCCTTCCCCTCTCCCTCTACGAGTCTACTGAGACAGATGCTGTTTAGCAAAATTTATTTGGGGTGGGGGGTCGCGGGCCGGATTATAATATTAATGCTGAGCAAGGTGGCGGGCCAGACACTAGGCCTTCGCGGGCCGGAGGTTGCCCGCCCCTGATTTAAAGGAACGAACTTGAATCCCATTGTGGAAGATTATGGATAACTGGCGCCAACCCACGAACGTCATTGAGAAAGGAAAGGTTCAGGGTGTGAAAGTAATGGAGTGAACGATGCGAGAAGTTGTGGAAGAGATGAGGAAAATCGGTTATCGGAAGGGAGAGGGGGTGATTGAAGGTGATGGGTCCCTTATTATGGCGTAATTTCGTCTCCTCAGCTAGATGGCTAAACGGCCGGTTAACCAGTGACATTTTTAAAGATCCAGAAACCAAATAGAGTCGCTCTGAGCCAAGGCAAAAATCAGGCATAAAATAGAATATGGAACCGCTCGTTCTCTGATCGACTCCTTTAATATGTGCGAATCTTTATGAAGGCAACGAAATAAAGGAAAAGACTTAGTTCCTCAAATTTATAAAGACATTGTAAAGTTTTAGCCATTAAATAATGCTTAAATTTACTCCTTTTTAACTATTTTTTACTTTCCTTTCACCCGATCAAGCCACCCAAATATATATAACCTCAAAATAATCCCATCCCAGATTCCCGCGCATGGGAAAGGCAGTACAGACACCTATCTGAAGAGTTACTCGCTCGAGTAACCAGCCCTTCAGCCATCTGGCTGAAGAGACGAAATTGCGCCATAATAAGAGAAAAAATCCGAAGGTGATTTACTTGAATAGTGCGATTTACTTTTTTCAGATAATACAAAGTACCGTGTCCCTCTTTCTAAGATCGTACACACATAGTCGCACACACAAACAATCACACACACATACAAACGGATACAACTCGTGAAATAAATAGATCGAAATACTATAGATGGAAGAGCAAGTACATTTAACCTAAATTGCAATAAATAGTTATAATACGGTATATATATATATATATATATATATATATATATATATATATATATATATATATATATATATATATATATTGTCAATGGTTCTAAAATTCTGAGAAAAGAATTGCGAGAATTGAAGTAAAAAAATGTAACAAAAAAAGGAATCAAAATCAAATCAACTTTGGAAAATGTCTGAAAAAGTGGTTAAAAATAAAAAAAAATGCCATAATAATACTTTGAATCGAGAATTTGCACCTATGACTAGCTGAGGGTCCTAAGTATATAGACCCTACATGACATAAGCTAACCTAACCTCACCTAAACTAACCCAACCAAAACTATAACCTCACCTTATCTTAGTTGAAGTTTGGTTACGTTGGTAATTTTATGCATTAGATTACTAAAGTTGTTAAGGGAAAAAATTCTACATATGATCCTAGGTTAGGTTAAGATCTGTTAGGTTAAGTCAGTTTAACTTGTGACTGGAGTTTGTTAGAATAGGCTCTGGTTAGCTTTAGTTAAGTTGTGGTTGGGGTAAGTAAGAATTAAGTTTGGTTAGATTGTTACGATTAGACTTAGATAGGTTTTAGGGGATGCTAGATCACGTTGGGTCATGGTCAAGTTAGATTAGGTTAGGTTAGGTTAGGTTGGTACGGTAGAATTAGAACAAAGAACGTGTTAGCTCTGTATAGCATCCGGAAATTCAATTTCTCAATGGAAAATGTTCACCTTTCTTGGCGTTTCATTGCAATTGATGATTTACGTTTTTCATAATTCTTCTGATAGTTTTAAATTCCAGGGGTATAGTTTTTTCAGAATTCTGGATGTATATATTTTTTTAATTCCATCAACATAGTATTTAGTTCCAGTTGTATAGTTTTCAAAATTCCAGCTGTATATTTTTTTTAGTTCCAGCTGTATATTTCTTTTTGTTCCAGCTGTATAGTTGTTTTTTTTTTAGTTCCAGCTGTATAGTTGTTTTTTTTTTAGTTCCAGCTGTATACTTGTTGTTTTTTTTTAATTCCAGCTGTATAGTTGTTGTTTTTTTAGTTCCAGCTGTCTAGTTTTTTTTTAGTTCCAGCTGTATAGTTGTTTTTTTTTTAGTTCCAGCTGTATAGTTATTTTTTTTAGTTCCAGCTGTATAGTTGTTTTTTTAGTTCCAGCTGTATAGTTTTTTTTTATTCCAGCTGTATAGTTGTTGTTTTTTTTAGTTCCAGCTGTATAGTTATTTTTTTTAGTTCCAGCTGTATAGTTGTTTTTTTAGTTCCAGCTGTATAGTTTTTTTAATTCTAGCTGTATAGTTTTTTTTTAAAATTCCAGTTGTATAGGGTTGCATTATGTGAAAGACGCTTTACAACGAGATATGCAACCGAGTGGCGTTTTTATGGGTGTAAACTCATTCATTTTGCGCCATTAAAACCAAAAAATAATTGTCGCTAATGAGAAAATTTTAGGATATTTTTCTTGTTTGGGTTTATTAAGTTGTGAAAGAGTCAACCAAATTCGAGTCAACCGACTTCAAGTCAATCTTCACAAATTAACTCAATCGCTTTTATCAACGCAAGAGCCGTCCGTGACCCTCAAACAGCCTCTGTGAATGAATTTAAACACTTCACATGAAGCATCTTAACTTTGTTACATCAAATTTAATACATCTATTACAAGCTTAATTCCTCAATTTAAAAGAATATATTTAATGTATATATATAATCCATATATTCACAGAATAGCTTCACTATTCTTTAAATGAGCTGTAGTATTGACATTTACAAACATACAGTATCCTTCACATCATGACGAAAATATTAGATACATAAATATATATTTATATGTATATGTTATTAAATGTGTATATATGTGACCCTAATTTTTAAAGGACATAAATACATATGTATACACATACATGTATGGCACTAGAAGTTTAGGAGTTTCAGTGATATACTTCATGTATGGTTGTAATTCAGGGCCATTGAGCTATATTTAATACATACAAGAAGCGAGAGGCTGTAGGGTAAGGCAGAAATGACTGAAAGTGAGTTCACTGCCCAGCCTCAAGGCAGTGGCCCTTTTAACATTTAAAAAATAACACATTTGCACATTTACGTGTCCAAGAATGATGGTGAATAGGATTCCACGTAAAACATATTTTTCAAGAAATAACAAAACTAGTTGAGCTCTAAATTAGCTTTTATTTCATAACAATGACCAAAACATGATACACTATCTTTGGTACCGCAAAATTTGACATCCTCAAAATGACGCCTTGGAAATTTTGAGAGGCTGCAGCAGTCTGACGTCACGGGAAACGAGAGGAAATGTTTGTTGTTGGATGTTTTTTTTGTGTTGATGATTCAGTTTATGATAGCGAGAAATTAACTTGCATTTGTCAATACGAAAAAGTTCATACATCAGAACACTATAAATAATCATTATAATAATTATTATAAGTAATTTTCATCTGTATAGCAGGAGAGGGTAGTTATGTATACAAAAAACAATAAAAAATAGGCTACCCATTATTTATATTAAGATTCAACGCAAACCATTAACAATAACTTTATATCACATTGGGAATATATATATATATATATATATATATATATATATATATATATATATATATATATATATCGTGCTACTTTGAGAGATATACACATATATATATATATATATATATATATATATATATATATATATATATATATATATATATATATATATATATATATATATTACGCAAATCATCCTCAGTATCTGTAGGAGTGGTGACATTATTTGTTTGGGATGTTATTATTCGATGAGGAGGCACTTCTTCAGGTGGAGGCGGAGGTGGGTATGGAGTTCCGGTGTGGCGCCGGGGCAGTTGGTGAGTTCGAGCTCCTGCAAATGACGCAGCTGAGATAACGCAGACAGCCCCACGGAGCTGACCAGAGGACACCCTGTACAAGCGGGATATGGAATTAATGCCTTAATTAATAGATATTCTCAAGTACCATTCAAGTTATGAGTCGTGGTATATTCTTATGTACCGTTGCTCCCCTACCCTCATCCCTCAGCGCACCCACCCTGCAACGCTTCGCGCCCTGAAAAGGAGGTCTTTTCCCCCCTCGTCAGGAGTGAGAACTAATTCATTGTATTTAGTGTGGAAAGGAAGAAGGATGGCGGAATGTTTCGTTCTTTCTCGTTGTTGCTGCTAATCACTGGCGCTCAGGTTTATATTTTCTATTTCCTTCTTTAAGTGCCGTTAGCTTTCTCGTTCTTTCAATTTATTGATTAGTCGAGCCTTCTCTTTATTCCGTCACATTCCATTATTTTCTACTCTTACTATTATGGGTGTTCTTTACTTCTTTTTGTCATGGCACTTCACTAAGCGCAAATATTCCCAGCAATTAAGATTTAATCGCTTAATAAATTTCCTAATGAACGAATCAAAATACAAAAATAGTTAGGCCCAAGCAACTCCTTCGATGCTGATAGGTCACGTGGATAAATGCCAAACACCGCTAGATTCCTAATGGATGCCAGATAACGTGAGATTTCCAACCAACATTTATTCGCCACGTTCAATACTCGCGCTCCATACACACCCACATAAATAAGTGCACGCTCTCATATTATAGTCGTACACAAGCTTATACATACTCGTATGATAATAGAAGCAGTTGCTATTCTATACCTGACCTTACATACGGAAACCAGCAAGGCGTAAATAGACCCCAATAATTTTATGTGAGCATCCCAATTTTTATCTTATGCTTATTCGTATCAATTTGTTTAGATTTGAGTAAAACCTTAAATTGGACCATGACCCGCCCAACCTGGGCCTGGTGTGTATGGTGTCGGATAACCTAAACACTTAATTTAGGTGGATGTAAAAAAAGGATGACACCTCAATGACTCGACAAACCTTTCCTTTCACGCATTAACTTTAGTTTTCAGGATAAAGGCGTGTGGTTCAAGTGGGAATTGCGTGGGAGAGAGGATTTGCTGACCAGCTTCACTACACTGGTGGCAGCATGATGTGGATAATACTGGAAAACAATTATGAAATAATATTCTTTTAAAAAGGCGTCACCACTAAAATGGTTAAATCTTTAACTCCCCATAACAAATTCTCTCTAATTTGCGCCTACGGGAGTTACTGATCCTCGAGCAAATAAAAATAATAATAGTTGAACTCAATTATTTAAAAAAAAAATATTAGTAAAAATTCTAAATAAAGTTACATAAAAATTGGGTATTATTTATTTCTTGCCGCCCTACATACACAAGGATATATTCACATACACAAGGATGTATTCACATACACAACGACCCTTGAACCTCCTGGGAATTAGTCATTCGAACTCAGAAATCACTACCCCCCACCACTATCCTGCCCCGCATCGACCAAGACAACGGTAGGGACACCGGGAGCTACCCCGCCCCAGCCCGTTCGATAGAGGTGGGTGCTCTTAACCCTCGTCTTACACACTACTGACCCCCTTCCCAAGGGGTGGGTCCCGTACCGGCGAGTGACAGCACGTGAAGGTTGCGCATGGAGGCGAGGTGCTGGACGCCGAAGTCTCGGATCTGCGCACACCAGCGGAGGAAGAGACCGTTGAGACTCAGCATCGTCGACACGTACCCGACTCCGATGTCGCTGATCTGGACGCATCTGCGCAAACAACAATGAATGTTAACAATGCACAGAAATGAATGCAAACAATTGGGTACAGACATTGAATGTAAACATTTGACAGAAACAAGAAATGCAAACAATTTGTAAAACAATCAATGGAAACAATTGAGTGAAAACAATGAATGAAAATAATTTATAAAACAATGAATGGAAACAATTGAGTGAGACAATGAATGAAAATAATTTATAAAACAATGAATGGAAACAATTGAGTGAGACAATGAATGAAAATAATTTGTAAAACAATGAATGGAAACAATTGAGTGAGACAATGAATGGAAACAATTGAGTGAGACAATGAATGAAAATAATTTGTAAAACAATGAATGAAAACAATTAAGTGAAAACAATGAATGAAAATAATTTATAAAACAATGAATGGAAACAATTGAGTGAAACAATGAATGGAAACAATTGAGTGAAACAATGAATGGAAACAATTGAGTGAGACAATGAATGAAAATAATTTGTAAAACAATGAATGGAAACAATTGAGTGAAAACAATGAATGGAAACAATTGAGTGAAAACAATGAATGAAAATAATTTATAAAACAATGAATGGAAACAATTGAGTGAAACAATGAATGGAAACAATTGAGTGAAACAATGAATGGAAACAATTGAGTGAGACAATGAATGAAAATATTTTGTAAAACAATGAATGGAAACAATTGAGTGAAACAATGAATGAAAATAATTTATAAAACAATGAATGGAAACAATTGAGTGAGACAATGAATGAAAATAATTTGTAAAACAATGAATGGAAACAATTGAGTGAGACAATTAATGAAAATAATTTGTAAAACAATGAATGGAAACAATTGAGTGAGACAATGAATGAAAATAATTTGTAAAACAATGAATGGAAACAATTGAGTGAGACAATGAATGAAAATAATTTGTCAAACAATGAATGGAAACAATTGAGTGAAACAATGAATGGAAACAATTGAGTGAGACAATGAATGAAAATAATTTGTAAAACAATGAATGAAAACAGTTGAGTGAAACAATGAATGAAAACAATGGAACCTAAAAACGAATACAAACAATGAGTGCAAACAATAGAAACAAATGACCACTTCTAACAATGTATTCAATCAGGTCATCCATAAAATCCACACCGGCAGTGGCGGTTCTAGCCCCATTCAGCCCCGTCCCCTTCGCAATGAGAACCACCAATATAATTAAAAATTTATAAACAAACATTCAAACAATGATGTACAAACACTGTAAACAATCGAACAACTGATGCAAAATAAGGAATATGAAGGACTGGGGGGTAAATTCTAAATCCAAACAAACATTTGGCGTAAATTTAATAATACAATAAAAACAAACGGATAAATACAACGAGCGCAATTAAAACAAACGGATACATAGAACGAGTGCAATAAAACAAACGGATACATAGAACGAGTGCAATAATAACAAACAAATACATAGAACGAGTGCAATAAAAAGAAACAGATACATACAACGAGTGCAATAAAACAAACAGATAAATACAACGAGTGCAATAAAACAAACAGATAAATACAACGAGTGCAATAAAACAAACAGATAAATACAACGAGTGCAATAAAAACAAACGGATACAGAGAACGAGTGCAATAATAACAAACAAATACATACACGAGTGCAATAAAACAAACGGATATATAGAACGAGTGCAATAAAAACAAACGGATACATAGAACGAGTGCAATAAAAACAAACGGATAAAAACAACGAGTGCAATGATAAATCTAATCGAGAAATGCAAACAATATTCTAAATCTAAACACTAGAGTAAACAATAAAACACGATGAGTACAAAAATTCAATCCTAAAAAAAAAGAGTTCAATGAACAACCTAAACAATGAATGGAAGCAAAAAATAGAAACAATTAGGACATGTGGTAAACCCATAGCCATTGCAGACAAGGCGTGAAAGAATGCAAACAATGGGTACTAAACCGAGGAATGAATTGAAGAAACGATCACAAACAAGGAATACAAACAATGATTCAAATATATAGCCAAAAGAATCTAAACAATGATCAAACTATAAATCAACACACAAGATGCAAAAACAAACAAACAATCAAAATATTAAATCCAATGATCGAAACAATTAACTCAACAAATGAGTTTCGTGAATAGACTTAAAGAATTAACCCAAATAATGGGTTCCTAGAATGGATCCAAAAGATAGGTTTTCTTGAATGGATCCAAACGTTGGGTTTTCTTGAATGGATCCAAACGATGGGTTCCTTGAATGGATCCATACGATTCGGTTTGGTAAATGGATCGAAACGAAAGGTTTTCATGAATGGAACCAACCATAGGATTTCTCTAATGGATCCAAACGATGGGTTTTCTTGAATGGACCCAAACGTTGGGTTTTCTTGAATGGATCCAAATGATGGGTTTCTTGAATGGATCCACACGATTGGGTTTTGTAAATGGATCGAAAAGAAGGGTTTTCTTGAATGGAACCAACCATGGGATTTCTCTAATGGATCCAAATGATGGGTTTTGTCTAATGTATCCAAACGATGGGTTTTCTTGAATAAATCCAAAAGAGGATTTTCAATGGATCCAAAGGAGGGGTTTTATTGAATGGATCCAAAATAGGGCTTTCCTGAATGGGTCCAAACAATGGGTTTTTTGAATGCATCCAAACGATGGGTTTTATTGGATGGGTACAAACGATGGGTTTCCTAAATGTATCAAATCGATGTGTTTTCTTGAATGGATCCAAATGATCGGTTTTCCTAAATGGATCCTTTCAATGGATTTTCTTACATTAATCCTTTCAATTGGTTTTCCTGAATGGATCCAAATAATGTTTTTTTATTGATCTAAATAATCTATTTTCTTAATTGGATCCAAACGATGGGTTTCCTTGAATGGATCTAAACGATGGGTTTTCTGGAATGGATCTAAACGATGGGTTTTCTGGAATGGATCCAAAGGATGGTTTTCCTGAATGGATCCAAATTATCGGTTTTCTTAAATGGATGCAAAGGATAGGTTTTCATAAATGGTGACTTTCAATGTGTCTTATTAAATGGATCCAAATGATGGGTTTCTTAAATGGATCCTTTGGATGGGTTTTCTCGAATGAATCCTTATGATGGGTTTCTTGAATGGATCCAAACGATGCGTTTTCTTAGGTGGATCATTTTAATGGGTTTTCTTGAATCGATCCAAATGATGGATCTCTTGAATGGAACCAACCGATGGGTTTCTTGAAGGGATTCAAATGATCGTTTTTTTGAATGGATCAAAACGATGCGTGTTCTTTAATGGATCCAAACGATGGGTTTTCTTCAATGCATCCAAAGGGTGGATATTCTGGAATGGATCCAAACGATAGGTTTTATTGAATGAATAGAAAAAAATGGATTTTCTTAAATGGACCCAGAGGATGTGTTTCTTGAATGAATATAAACGATGGGCTTGTTTGAATGGATCCAAATGATCAGTGCTCTTAAATGGATTCAAATACCTTTATTTCCTTTCTAGACTATATATGTAAATGGAAGCCATCTTGTTTTGTATTGTTCTTTTTCTTGTTTCTAATTTCTTACAGACGATTTTTTTACTTACCTTTTCCCTCCAATAAATAATCAATACTTCTTTGTTCCAGTAAATTAATATTCTGACATCTTTCAGGTATAATTTTTTTTTGTTTTCTTTTAGGCAATTTATATATTATTCGTCTGTCCATAAATAACCTTTTTTCCATAAAATTAATATTCTGACCTTTTAAGGGTACCAAAACTTTCTTTTATTTACAAGCGATTTAATAGTCTTACTTCCCTTTCCCGTAACTACAGGTCAACCATCCCCATGGCACCACAGCTGACGTGTACGTGCTGTTCTGGAACGTTCGACCCGATGATCTTCGCTAATAGAGACGTTCTCATTTGCAGATTCTCCTAAACAAGCAGTGTTGACGGATGAGCTGAATACAGCACTACGCAAGATTGATGCTTTGACAGAGAAGCTGGAATCGTTTCAGGAACTCGTTACTTTTAATATCGGAGCGACACAGACCCCTGCTTCACGTGCCGTCATACTCCCTGTCCCGGGTAGCCCCGAGCCCTCCACTAACCCTCTTCCCCCACAGGAGGATTTCCAGGTAGTTAGGAGTAACGTGTGTTCCAGGGCCAGTGCGAAGAGGTTCCTACCCACTACTTTTTGTCATAACCGTTTCCAGATTCTTTCAGAGGAAAATGAAGAGGAGAACAACGATGAGGTCAGGCTTGTGGGTGACTCCATCGTGAAAAGGCAACTCACGGAGTTCTGTGGTAGGGCACCCAGGACTAGGAAACGTTTCTGTATTCCTGGTGGCGGCCTGGACGCCGTGATTGCCACTGTAGACGAAGTAGCAAGCCTGGCCTCCACCAACACGACGTACATCATACACACAGGAACTGACGATATACATAGAACCAGATCGGAGGACCACCTGATGAAGTACCGTCGAATGATAAGACGGTTTAAAGAAAAATCTAGCAAAATTATTCTTTCAGGTATCATTTCCTGTAGACAGGCTGACGACCGATTCTATAACATCGCCTCTAGTGTCAACCACCGACTAGCCAACATCTGTAGTGAAGAGAATATCGGTTTTGTCGATACCTGGAACAGTTTTTACTATGGCAAATCCTTGTTTTCAGAAGACGGTGTCCACCTAAATCAAATAGGCACTGCCCGCCTTGGTAGGCTACTCAACGACGCAGTAAAGGACTGCAAAGCAAAAAACGGGGCATCTCACATTCCACAGGGACAAGTACCGTAGGATGTGTTCGATTAAGAACTGGGAATAACACGAGGACACCCATCCGTTACAACTTGAAGGTTTTCTATGTCAACGCTCGTAGCATTTGTAACAAATTTTCAGATTTAAAGTAAATTGCGTTAACAGATAATTATGATATAATCGACATTACAAAATCATGGTTAAATATTAGAAACAGAGATTTCCTAGCAAAATATAATCTATCTGGATATAAATTGTTTGAAAAAAGTCAAAATAATAAAAAAGGAGGCGGTTTCCCATTCTACACCAAAGAAAATCTCAACCCGATCTAAATTAACAAAGCCACAAATCGCAAACATAGACACATCGTAGATACTTCTTAAAAACAACCACGGGACGAAAATAGTCCTGGCTCTAATATATAGACCTCCAGCTCAGCCAACGCAAACCGACAGCGATATCTTTTCACAAATGAGCGAAATAAGTAACGCGCACGATACCGTAATTTTGGGCGATTTTAATTTACCAGTACCAAAGTAGCGCGAACCGCTATCTGCTCATTATGGTAACGAACTCTATACTAACTTACAAGAAAGTTCACTAACTCAGTTTGTACTATGCTCCACTCGCGAAAATAATTTACTCGACCTAATTTTTGCAATAAAAGAAGATTTGCTAGAGAATATTAATGTCGGAGAGGAATTTAGTAATAGCGACCACCGTGCAATCACATTTAGTATAAATTTCAATCATAACTATATAATTAGTAGCAACGAAAGAGTCCCAGTCTTTAGAAAAGCGAATTTTACTAAGCTCAGAACAAAACTTAAGCAAAAAGATTGGGGCAACTTGTGTGACATAAACGATAAATGGACATTTTTTACAAGCTCGTACTTCGAGGCGGTGAAAGAATGTATTCCTTCAAAAAATCATTGCTCGCCACACGAAAATAAACCTAAATGGTGGAGTAGCGAGATAGCTAACTGTCTACGAGACAAGAGGAATGCCCATATTAGATCAAAAACTTCTAACGACGAGACAGAACGCGCCAAATATTCAGACTTACGACGTAAATCCAAAAGGTTAATTAAACAGAGTAAAAAGTCCTTGGAATCACATGTGGCAAATCAAAGTAAAACCAACCCGAAAGAGTTCCATAGTTACATACGACAAAAGAGAGAAACATCTACATCTATCGGACCGCTAACTGACGAGAGCGGAAACTTTACCACGAACGATGAACAAATGAGCTGTATTTTAAACACATTTTTTACATCAGTCTTTACTACAGAAGATCTTAGCGAAATTCCAACACCGACAGCTATCCAAATAGGTTACAACGAGGCGTTAAGTAGTATGACCGTTACAGAAAGAGACCTACTGAGCTGCATTGAAAAGCTTAAGGTAAATAAGTCACCCGGCCTGGATATGGTCTTCCCTCGAATATTAAAAGAAGCTAAAAGTGAACTAGCCAAACCGCTGTCGTTATTGTTACATTATTCGTTAGAGACTGGGACTATACCCGATGAGTGGAAGCTCGCTAACGTAACACCAATATTTAAAAAAGGCAGTAGATCTCTACCTAGTAATTATCGCCCAATTAGTTTAACCTCGGTCGTTTGCAAAATGTTAGAGACACTTATACGCGACGAACTCGTTGACCACTTGGAAGAAAAGAAGCTACTTAGAGACACCCAACACGGCTTTCGAAATAAACGCTCTTGTCTAACGAATCTATTAGACTTCTTCAATGACATTTTTAATGAATACGACGAAAGTAAA
Source organism: Ceratothoa steindachneri (assembly GCA_963969495.1). NCBI lineage: Eukaryota > Metazoa > Arthropoda > Malacostraca > Isopoda > Cymothoidae > Ceratothoa > Ceratothoa steindachneri. Next base: position 115,863,868 of record OZ018333.1, on the reverse strand, counting down.
GCAGTCGATATAATTTACTTAGACTTTCAAAAGGTCTTCGACAAAATTCCACACAAACGTTCACTAACTAAATTAAAAGCGCACGGAATTGAAGGCGCGACAGCAAGGGGGGTAGAAAACTGGCTAAGTAATCGTAGGCAACGCGTAGTTATAAATGGAAAAACATCTAGCTGGACAGACGTCACTAGCGGGGTACCTCAGGGGTCTGTTCTAGGACCAGTTCTTTTCTTAGCATATATTAACGACTTAGACGAAGGCATTTCAGGCATAATATCGAAGTTTGATGACGACGCCAAAATCGCGAATTCATAACTCACTAACACACAGATTAATGAAATGCAGAACCTCAATAAATTATCGAACTGGGCACAAACGTGGCAAATGCCTTTTAACACCGACAAATGCAAAGTGCTCCATATCGGATACCGAAATGTCAAAGCAAATTACTCATTAAATGCTACTCAACTCTTAAGCGTAGACAGAAAGACAGACCTAGGAGTAACAATATCGAGCGATCTAAACCCCACTCAACAATGCTCAGACGTCATTAAAAAAGCGAATAAAATAATTGGATTCTTTGGTAGAGCGTTCGAGTATAAGTCCAAAAATAGAATCCTTACTCTCTATAATTCCTTGGTCCATCCCATTATGGAATACTGCATCCAAGACTGGTGCCCGTACTATCAAAAGGAGATAGTGAAATTAGAACGAGTCCAACGAAGGCTCACTAAAATGATACCAAGTCTAAGGAACAAAACCTACGAAGAGCGACTTCGAGAACTGAATCTCTTTCCGTTAAATAAGTCAAAAAGTTTTAAAATAAGATCGGAAGTAGTAGATGGATCTAATAGATAATAAGCGTCAAAAGTATAAAGATTTGCATGTTAACAAAAAGAAGAAAAAACAGAGCATGTTCTAATATAAGATTATTAAGATAAGTCATATTTTTGTTTATTTTTTTGTATATATTAATGTGTTCCTGGTCTCCTGTTAAAATTTCCTGGTTGCGTCTATTTTCTAACACTACCAGGTATATATTTTCACTATTGCCAACCCGGAAACGGGTGGGAAGGTGGGTGGGGGAAGACTTCATCTTTGCTATCCTCTGCCTTACATGAAGTATTGTATATAGTTAGAATTTAGGATAAAAATAAAGGTACTTCCATTGTAATGGACCGAATGGACTCTAAAGGTAGTTACTTCCCTTGTAACATCTCTCTAATGAAAGGTGTACTATCTTCCTCATTATCTTTTATCTTAGGCAACCTAGTTTGGACCACAAGGTCTGTTGTGGCCTGTGCATCTATGTAATTCTATGTAACTCTTTAATGGATCCAAAGGATGGGTTTCTTGAATTTATCCAAAGGATGGGTTTCTTGAATTTATCCAAACGATGGGTTTTATTGAATAGATCCACACAATTGGGTTTTGTGAATGGATCCAAACGAGGGGTTTTCTTGAATGGATCCAAACGATGGGTTTTCTTGAAAGGATCTATTCGATGAGTTTTCTTGAAAGGATCCAAACGATAATTGTTCTTGAATGGTGCCAAACGATGGGTTTTTAAATGGATCGCAACGATGGTTTTATTAAATGTATCCAAACGATGGGTTTTCTTGAATTGATCCAAACAATGGATTTTCTGGAATGAATCGAAATGATTGGTTTATTGAATGTATCCCCAAAATTGAAACTTGAATCGATCCAAACAATGGGTTCTTAAATGGGTCCAAATCATCGCTTTTCTTGAATGGACCCACACGATGGGTTTCTTGAATGGATCTAAAAGATGTGATTTCTTGAATGGATCAAAACGATGGAAATTCTTGAATGGCTTCAAAAGATGGGTTTCTTAAATGGACCCAGAAGATGGGTTTTCTTGAATGGATCTAACCATGGGATTTCTTTAATGGATCAAACCAATGTTTTTTTATGGATCCAAACGATGGATTTGATTTAAGGGATCCAAAAGATTGGTTTTCTTGAATGGATCAAAATGATGAGTTTTATTGAATTGATCCAAAAGATGGGTTTTCTCGAATGGGTCTAAAAGATGGGATTTTATGAATGGATCCAAACGATGGATTTTCGTGGATGGATCTAAATGATGTTTTACTGGAATGGATTTAGAAGATGAGTTTTCTAAAATTGATGGTAACGATGTCTTTTAATAAATGGATACTTTCCATGAGTCTTCTTGAATGGATCCGAATGATGGGTTTCTTAAATGGATCCTTCCGATGGGTTTTCTCAAAGGGATCCTTATGAAAGGATTCTTGAATGGATTAAAGCAATAGGTTTTCTTAAATGGATCATTTCAATGGGTTTTCTTGAATCGATTCAAATGAAGGGTTTCTTCAATGGAACCAAACGATGGATTTTATTGAATGGAGAGAAAAGATGGGTTTCTTAAATGGATCCAAAGGATAGGTTTTATTGAATGGATCCAAAAGATGGGTTTTATTGAATGGATCGAAAAGATGGGTTTCTTAAATGGATCCAAAGGATGGGTTTTATTGAATGGAACCAAACGATGGGTTTCTTAAATGGATTCAAATGATGGTTTTCTTGATTAAATCAAAACAATGGGTGTTATTGAATAGATACTTTCGATAGGTCTAATTGAATGGATCCAAAAGATGGGTTTTCTTGAATGGATCCAAACGATGGATTTGATTGAATGGATCGAAAAGATGGGTTTCTTAAATGGATCCAAAGGATGGGTTTTCTTGAATGGCTCCAAGGGATATGTTTCTTGAATGGGTCCAAACGATAGGTTTGATAGAATGGTTCAAAACGATGGGTTCTTGAATGGATCCAAATGATCGCTTTTCTTGAAAGGACCCAACGATGGGTTTCTTGAATAGATCCGAAAGATGTGATTTATTGAATCGACCAAAACTATGGATTTGATTAAATGGTTCGAAAAGATGGGTTTTCTTGAATGGATCCAAACGATGGGTTTCTTAAATGGATCCTAATGATAATTTTCTTGAATGGATCCAAATGATGTTTTTTTAAATGGATCCAACTTTTGGTTTTCTTGAATGCATCCAAATGATCGGTTTTCTTAAATGTATCCTAGATAGGTTTTACTTGAATGGATCCTAACGATGGGTATTCTTGATTGTATTCAAACGTTGGTTTTCTTGAATGGATCCAAACGATGGGTTTTCTTGAATGGATACAAACTATGGTTTTATTGAATGGATCTAACGATGGGTTTTCTTGAATTGATCCAAACTATGTCTTTTCTTGAATGGATCCACACAATGTGTTTTCTTGAATGGATCCAGACGCTGGGTTTTCTTGAATGGATCCAAACAATGGGTTTTACTTGAATGGATCCAAACGATGGTTTTATTGAATGGATCTAACGATGGGTTTTCTTGAATTGATCCAAACTATGTCTTTTCTTGAATGGATCCACACAATGTGTTTTCTTGAATGGATCCAGACGCTGGGTTTTCTTGAATGGATCCAAACAATGGGTTTTACTTGAATGGATCCAAACGATGGGTTTTCGTGAATCTATCTAAACGATGGGTTTTCTTGAATGGATCCAAACGATAGGTTTTCTTGAATTGATAAAAACTGTGGGTTTCTTGAATGGATTCAAACGATGGGTTTTCTTGAATGGCTAAAAACGGTGAGTTTCTTGAATGGATGCAAACAATGATTCGAATTCCAAAATATAACATGGTACTGAGTTTTGACCTCCTTAGTGCGCGCAGCTTTAGTTATTTAACGTCGAGTTCAATCGCTCGCCGCGCTGGACCTAATAGTAATCCCACCTCAGCGCCTGGGCAGCGATATTTTGCGTAGATCATCATCTACACAGCCTCATGCCATCACCGTTGTCTATCCTCTCCCGTTTTCACGTGGTTTGGCTCCCTCTCAGCCCCAGGTTGAAGATGGGTCTTTCCTGATCGCTGACGGGTGTAAACGGGCCCCCTATTTTCGAAAGAAGACCCGCTCCTGGTATTCTCGGGTTCACCAGCACTTGTCATTCTAATCTCTATTTTTGTTTCATTTTCGTGTTAAGGGTGTAGTCGTCGTGGCCAAGGTACGAATGCTGTTATCTATTATACATACCTCTAATGAAGAGTCCAGTTAAAATAAAGGCCGCAACAATCCTTGAATTGAGTCCAAACAATAAACTAAAGGAAACTCACCAAAGAGTTGCACCAACCCTTCCAAACAGAGACGCTCAAACGATTATTCCAAGCAACAAACTAACCAATGATTCAAAATAATGAATCCTACCAATAAATGATTAATATGGTAATCCAAACAATGGACTCGATTAATAAACCAGAATCAAAGATCTAAACAATATAAACTTAAATTGAATCCGAATCATAGACCGTAAACAAAGAATCATCGCAATCAATTCAAGTAATGAATCCAAGCTACTCCAAGCAATTCCACCGATAAATCAAAGCAAGCAGTTCCTACCACAAGTCTGGACAGGGGTGCAAAGAACGAATCGAAAGGGTGACTCTAAACAACAACTACAAACAATAAAACTGAATAAAATCTGTAACAAAAAACATGACAGAAAAGTGCAGCTATAAATCCCTTGTAAGTAATGAATGACGAATCTGATAAACAGTCAACACCATCAATTCCATCGCTGATTGCAAAGAACAAACTCAAATAAAACACCTAAACGATAAATTACCATAATAATTCTAAACAATAAATCCAAACAAAACAATGCTAAAGCTATAGCTAAGTGCGTTTTGTACTAATGAACCCAAATGGGGAGTCTAAACAATAAATGCAAACAATAAATCCAATCAATGGCTTCGCAATTTTATGTACTTCTATCTTCTCAAGACAGATGCAGCTAACATAAACATAATTCTTTTTTTTTTAATCAGTTAAGACATACAAATATGTATTGTGAGATTGCGTGGTTGTACGAATAATTCTGTATGTACGATCGTGTAGGTGTACGAAGAAAGCTGTGTGCTCGATTGTGCATTTGTGATTAATCGCGAAATACCTATACTTATTTTTGTTTAAATAGAATATCAGCCCAGCTCGAAATAGAAATATGCGATATATATATATATATATATATATATATATATATATATATATTTAAAGGCCCAAGGAAATGGAAATTGGTAGCACAGCCCGGAAAAACGCTAAGGAGAATATTAGATGAACCAATAAAAGCTTAAGAAAGAAAATGGGAGATGTAGAGAATGGAAAGATAGGACAAACTATTTTAACTGTTATATGGAAATAAAGAAGTTGGATTTGAACCTGTCATTAAGTGCTCATCGCTTATATGACCAAGAAAATAAGCGACGAGGCAATTTTGACTCTGCACTCATCTAAAAGTGAGAGAGAGAGAGCCAGATAGAAACAATAATGATAATAAAGATGAAAGAGATAAGTAGTGAACATTCTCTCGAAAAAAGAGAGAGAGACAGAAAGATAGATAAAAGAAAAAATAGGAGACTTTTAAAAGAGAGAAAAAGTGCAAAAAAGATATAAAAAATGGGAGGATCTTGGCAATTATATCATTCGAAAGAGAATGTAAAGCAACATAAATGTTTCAAATTTGGTTAGAATCGGCCGAATAGTTACGACGTTAGTACAAAAACAAATAAAAGCAAAACGGGGACCGACCGACCGACGGCATACATAGTGAGATGTAGAGTTGCCCGCGACTAAAAAAAGACAAGAGAGAAAGAGAAACAGAGGGAGAAAAAGACCAGAAAGGGAGAGAAAAGACAAGACAGAAAAGAAAAAGAGAAGGAAAAGAGAAAATAAAAGAATAAAGAGCAAAGAAAAAATGGAAAAGAGAAAAAGAAATAGAAAATGGGAAGTGAGAAAATGAAAAAGTGAAAAAGGAGAGGGAAATGGAAAGGGAAACAAATATTATTAGAGAAAGAGACAAAGGGAAAGAAAAGAGAGATGGAAAGGGAGAACGAAAGGGAAAAGAAAGAGAGAGAGGAAAAGGGACAGGGAAGGAGAAAGAGAAAGATAGAAAAAGAAGGAAAATAAAAGAATGAGAAGCAGGAGACTGGGGAGAATGCAGAGAAAGATAAAGAGAGAGTATAAGGAGAACGAGAATAGTGAGAAAGAGAAATAGAAGTGGAAAGGGAAAAGAAATGGAGATAGAGAGAGAGAGAAAAAAAAAGTTTGCCTACATCTCATTTTTGTAGAGTGAATGAGTATCCCATTTAGTTTTCGTCTTTATGTAGAGTGAATAAGTCTATCATTTAGTTTTCGTCTTTATGTAGAGTGAATAAGTCTATCATTTAGTTTTCGTCTTTATGTAGAGTGAATAAGTCTATCATTTAGTTTTCGTCTTTATGTAGAGTGAATGAGTATCCCATTTAGTTTTCGTCTTTATGTAGAGTGAATGAGTATCCCATTTAGTTTTCGTCTTTATGTAGAGTGAATGAGTATCCCATTTAGTTTTCGTCTTTATGTAGAGTGAATGAGTATCCCATTTAGTTTTCGTCTTTATGTAGAGTGAATGAGTATCCCATTTAGTTTTCGTCTTTATGTAGAGTGAATAAGTCTATCATTTAGTTTTCGTCTTTATGTAGAGTGAATGAGTATCCCATTTAGTTTTCGTCTTTATGTAGAGTGAATGAGTATCCCATTTAGTTTTCGTCTTTATGTAGAGTGAATGAGTATCCCATTTAGTTTTCGTCTTTATGTAGAGTGAATAAGTCTATCATTTAGTTTTCGTCTTTATGTAGAGTGAATAAGTCTATCATTTAGTTTTCGTCTTTATGTAGAGTGAATAAGTCTATCATTTAGTTTTCGTCTTTATGTAGAGTGAATAAGTCTATCATTTAGTTTTCGTCTTTATGTAGAGTGAATAAGTCTATCATTTAGTTTTCGTCTTTATGTAGAGTGAATAAGTCTATCATTTAGTTTTCGTCTTTATGTAGAGTGAATGAGTATCCCATTTAGTTTTCGTCTTTATGTAGAGTGAATAAGTCTATCATTTAGTTTTCGTCTTTATGTAGAGTGAATAAGTCTATCATTTAGTTTTCGTCTTTATGTAGAGTGAATAAGTCTATCATTTAGTTTTCGTCTTTATGTAGAGTGAATAAGTCTATCATTTAGTTTTCGTCTTTATGTAGAGTGAATAAGTCTATCATTTAGTTTTCGTCTTTATGTAGAGTGAATAAGTCTATCATTTAGTTTTCGTCTTTATGTAGAGTGAATAAGTCTATCATTTAGTTTTCGTCTTTATGTAGAGTGAATGAGTATCCCATTTAGTTTTCGTCTTTATGTAGAGTGAATAAGTCTATCATTTAGTTTTCGTCTTTATGTAGAGTGAATAAGTCTATCATTTAGTTTTCGTCTTTATGTAGAGTGAATAAGTCTATCATTTAGTTTTCGTCTTTATGTAGAGTGAATGAGTATCCCATTTAGTTTTCGTCTTTATGTAGAGTGAATGAGTATCCCATTTAGTTTTCGTCTTTATGTAGAGTGAATGAGTATCCCATTTAGTTTTCGTCTTTATGTAGAGTGAATGAGTATCCCATTTAGTTTTCGTCTTTATGTAGAGTGAATGAGTATCCCATTTAGTTTTCGTCTTTATGTAGAGTGAATGAGTATCCCATTTAGTTTTCGTCTTTATGTAGAGTGAATGAGTATCCCATTTAGTTTTCGTCTTTATGTAGAGTGAATGAGTATCCCATTTAGTTTTCGTCTTTATGTAGAGTGAATGAGTATCCCATTTAGTTTTCGTCTTTATGTAGAGTGAATGAGTATCCCATTTAGTTTTCGTCTTTATGTAGAGTGAATAAGTCTATCATTTAGTTTTCGTCTTTATGTAGAGTGAATAAGTCTATCATTTAGTTTTCGTCTTTATGTAGAGTGAATAAGTCTATCATTTAGTTTTCGTCTTTATGTAGAGTGAATAAGTCTATCATTTAGTTTTCGTCTTTATGTAGAGTGAATGAGTATCCCATTTAGTTTTCGTCTTTATGTAGAGTGAATAAGTCTATCATTTAGTTTTCGTCTTTATGTAGAGTGAATAAGTCTATCATTTAGTTTTCGTCTTTATGTAGAGTGAATAAGTCTATCATTTAGTTTTCGTCTTTATGTAGAGTGAATAAGTCTATCATTTAGTTTTCGTCTTTATGTAGAGTGAATAAGTCTATCATTTAGTTTTCGTCTTTATGTAGAGTGAATAAGTCTATCATTTAGTTTTCGTCTTTATGTAGAGTGAATAAGTCTATCATTTAGTTTTCGTCTTTATGTAGAGTGAATAAGTCTATCATTTAGTTTTCGTCTTTATGTAGAGTGAATAAGTCTATCATTTAGTTTTCGTCTTTATGTAGAGTGAATAAGTCTATCATTTAGTTTTCGTCTTTATGTAGAGTGAATGAGTATCCCATTTAGTTTTCGTCTTTATGTAGAGTGAATAAGTCTATCATTTAGTTTTCGTCTTTATGTAGAGTGAATAAGTCTATCATTTAGTTTTCGTCTTTATGTAGAGTGAATAAGTCTATCATTTAGTTTTCGTCTTTATGTAGAGTGAATAAGTCTATCATTTAGTTTTCGTCTTTATGTAGAGTGAATAAGTCTATCATTTAGTTTTCGTCTTTATGTAGAGTGAATAAGTCTATCATTTAGTTTTCGTCTTTATGTAGAGTGAATAAGTCTATCATTTAGTTTTCGTCTTTATGTAGAGTGAATGAGTATCCCATTTAGTTTTCGTCTTTATGTAGAGTGAATAAGTCTATCATTTAGTTTTCGTCTTTATGTAGAGTGAATAAGTCTATCATTTAGTTTTCGTCTTTATGTAGAGTGAATAAGTCTATCATTTAGTTTTCGTCTTTATGTAGAGTGAATGAGTATCCCATTTAGTTTTCGTCTTTATGTAGAGTGAATGAGTATCCCATTTAGTTTTCGTCTTTATGTAGAGTGAATGAGTATCCCATTTAGTTTTCGTCTTTATGTAGAGTGAATGAGTATCCCATTTAGTTTTCGTCTTTATGTAGAGTGAATGAGTATCCCATTTAGTTTTCGTCTTTATGTAGAGTGAATAAGTCTATCATTTAGTTTTCGTCTTTATGTAGAGTGAATGAGTATCCCATTTAGTTTTCGTCTTTATGTAGAGTGAATGAGTATCCCATTTAGTTTTCGTCTTTATGTAGAGTGAATGAGTATCCCATTTAGTTTTCGTCTTTATGTAGAGTGAATAAGTCTATCATTTAGTTTTCGTCTTTATGTAGAGTGAATAAGTCTATCATTTAGTTTTCGTCTTTATGTAGAGTGAATAAGTCTATCATTTAGTTTTCGTCTTTATGTAGAGTGAATAAGTCTATCATTTAGTTTTCGTCTTTATGTAGAGTGAATAAGTCTATCATTTAGTTTTCGTCTTTATGTAGAGTGAATAAGTCTATCATTTAGTTTTCGTCTTTATGTAGAGTGAATGAGTATCCCATTTAGTTTTCGTCTTTATGTAGAGTGAATAAGTCTATCATTTAGTTTTCGTCTTTATGTAGAGTGAATAAGTCTATCATTTAGTTTTCGTCTTTATGTAGAGTGAATAAGTCTATCATTTAGTTTTCGTCTTTATGTAGAGTGAATAAGTCTATCATTTAGTTTTCGTCTTTATGTAGAGTGAATAAGTCTATCATTTAGTTTTCGTCTTTATGTAGAGTGAATAAGTCTATCATTTAGTTTTCGTCTTTATGTAGAGTGAATAAGTCTATCATTTAGTTTTCGTCTTTATGTAGAGTGAATGAGTATCCCATTTAGTTTTCGTCTTTATGTAGAGTGAATAAGTCTATCATTTAGTTTTCGTCTTTATGTAGAGTGAATAAGTCTATCATTTAGTTTTCGTCTTTATGTAGAGTGAATAAGTCTATCATTTAGTTTTCGTCTTTATGTAGAGTGAATGAGTATCCCATTTAGTTTTCGTCTTTATGTAGAGTGAATGAGTATCCCATTTAGTTTTCGTCTTTATGTAGAGTGAATGAGTATCCCATTTAGTTTTCGTCTTTATGTAGAGTGAATGAGTATCCCATTTAGTTTTCGTCTTTATGTAGAGTGAATGAGTATCCCATTTAGTTTTCGTCTTTATGTAGAGTGAATAAGTCTATCATTTAGTTTTCGTCTTTATGTAGAGTGAATGAGTATCCCATTTAGTTTTCGTCTTTATGTAGAGTGAATGAGTATCCCATTTAGTTTTCGTCTTTATGTAGAGTGAATGAGTATCCCATTTAGTTTTCGTCTTTATGTAGAGTGAATAAGTCTATCATTTAGTTTTCGTCTTTATGTAGAGTGAATAAGTCTATCATTTAGTTTTCGTCTTTATGTAGAGTGAATAAGTCTATCATTTAGTTTTCGTCTTTATGTAGAGTGAATAAGTCTATCATTTAGTTTTCGTCTTTATGTAGAGTGAATAAGTCTATCATTTAGTTTTCGTCTTTATGTAGAGTGAATGAGTATCCCATTTAGTTTTCGTCTTTATGTAGAGTGAATAAGTCTATCATTTAGTTTTCGTCTTTATGTAGAGTGAATAAGTCTATCATTTAGTTTTCGTCTTTATGTAGAGTGAATAAGTCTATCATTTAGTTTTCGTCTTTATGTAGAGTGAATAAGTCTATCATTTAGTTTTCGTCTTTATGTAGAGTGAATAAGTCTATCATTTAGTTTTCGTCTTTATGTAGAGTGAATAAGTCTATCATTTAGTTTTCGTCTTTATGTAGAGTGAATAAGTCTATCATTTAGTTTTCGTCTTTATGTAGAGTGAATGAGTATCCCATTTAGTTTTCGTCTTTATGTAGAGTGAATAAGTCTATCATTTAGTTTTCGTCTTTATGTAGAGTGAATAAGTCTATCATTTAGTTTTCGTCTTTATGTAGAGTGAATAAGTCTATCATTTAGTTTTCGTCTTTATGTAGAGTGAATAAGTCTATCATTTAGTTTTCGTCTTTATGTAGAGTGAATAAGTCTATCATTTAGTTTTCGTCTTTATGTAGAGTGAATAAGTCTATCATTTAGTTTTCGTCTTTATGTAGAGTGAATAAGTCTATCATTTAGTTTTCGTCTTTATGTAGAGTGAATAAGTCTATCATTTAGTTTTCGTCTTTATGTAGAGTGAATAAGTCTATCATTTAGTTTTCGTCTTTATGTAGAGTGAATAAGTCTATCATTTAGTTTTCGTCTTTATGTAGAGTGAATAAGTCTATCATTTAGTTTTCGTCTTTATGTAGAGTGAATAAGTCTATCATTTAGTTTTCGTCTTTATGTAGAGTGAATAAGTCTATCATTTAGTTTTCGTCTTTATGTAGAGTGAATAAGTCTATCATTTAGTTTTCGTCTTTATGTAGAGTGAATGAGTATCCCATTTAGTTTTCGTCTTTATGTAGAGTGAATAAGTCTATCATTTAGTTTTCGTCTTTATGTAGAGTGAATAAGTCTATCATTTAGTTTTCGTCTTTATGTAGAGTGAATAAGTCTATCATTTAGTTTTCGTCTTTATGTAGAGTGAATAAGTCTATCATTTAGTTTTCGTCTTTATGTAGAGTGAATAAGTCTATCATTTAGTTTTCGTCTTTATGTAGAGTGAATAAGTCTATCATTTAGTTTTCGTCTTTATGTAGAGTGAATAAGTCTATCATTTAGTTTTCGTCTTTATGTAGAGTGAATGAGTATCCCATTTAGTTTTCGTCTTTATGTAGAGTGAATAAGTCTATCATTTAGTTTTCGTCTTTATGTAGAGTGAATAAGTCTATCATTTAGTTTTCGTCTTTATGTAGAGTGAATAAGTCTATCATTTAGTTTTCGTCTTTATGTAGAGTGAATGAGTATCCCATTTAGTTTTCGTCTTTATGTAGAGTGAATGAGTATCCCATTTAGTTTTCGTCTTTATGTAGAGTGAATGAGTATCCCATTTAGTTTTCGTCTTTATGTAGAGTGAATGAGTATCCCATTTAGTTTTCGTCTTTATGTAGAGTGAATAAGTCTATCATTTAGTTTTCGTCTTTATGTAGAGTGAATGAGTATCCCATTTAGTTTTCGTCTTTATGTAGAGTGAATGAGTATCCCATTTAGTTTTCGTCTTTATGTAGAGTGAATGAGTATCCCATTTAGTTTTCGTCTTTATGTAGAGTGAATAAGTCTATCATTTAGTTTTCGTCTTTATGTAGAGTGAATAAGTCTATCATTTAGTTTTCGTCTTTATGTAGAGTGAATAAGTCTATCATTTAGTTTTCGTCTTTATGTAGAGTGAATAAGTCTATCATTTAGTTTTCGTCTTTATGTAGAGTGAATAAGTCTATCATTTAGTTTTCGTCTTTATGTAGAGTGAATAAGTCTATCATTTAGTTTTCGTCTTTATGTAGAGTGAATGAGTATCCCATTTAGTTTTCGTCTTTATGTAGAGTGAATAAGTCTATCATTTAGTTTTCGTCTTTATGTAGAGTGAATAAGTCTATCATTTAGTTTTCGTCTTTATGTAGAGTGAATAAGTCTATCATTTAGTTTTCGTCTTTATGTAGAGTGAATAAGTCTATCATTTAGTTTTCGTCTTTATGTAGAGTGAATAAGTCTATCATTTAGTTTTCGTCTTTATGTAGAGTGAATAAGTCTATCATTTAGTTTTCGTCTTTATGTAGAGTGAATAAGTCTATCATTTAGTTTTCGTCTTTATGTAGAGTGAATGAGTATCCCATTTAGTTTTCGTCTTTATGTAGAGTGAATAAGTCTATCATTTAGTTTTCGTCTTTATGTAGAGTGAATAAGTCTATCATTTAGTTTTCGTCTTTATGTAGAGTGAATAAGTCTATCATTTAGTTTTCGTCTTTATGTAGAGTGAATGAGTATCCCATTTAGTTTTCGTCTTTATGTAGAGTGAATGAGTATCCCATTTAGTTTTCGTCTTTATGTAGAGTGAATGAGTATCCCATTTAGTTTTCGTCTTTATGTAGAGTGAATGAGTATCCCATTTAGTTTTCGTCTTTATGTAGAGTGAATGAGTATCCCATTTAGTTTTCGTCTTTATGTAGAGTGAATAAGTCTATCATTTAGTTTTCGTCTTTATGTAGAGTGAATGAGTATCCCATTTAGTTTTCGTCTTTATGTAGAGTGAATGAGTATCCCATTTAGTTTTCGTCTTTATGTAGAGTGAATGAGTATCCCATTTAGTTTTCGTCTTTATGTAGAGTGAATAAGTCTATCATTTAGTTTTCGTCTTTATGTAGAGTGAATAAGTCTATCATTTAGTTTTCGTCTTTATGTAGAGTGAATAAGTCTATCATTTAGTTTTCGTCTTTATGTAGAGTGAATAAGTCTATCATTTAGTTTTCGTCTTTATGTAGAGTGAATAAGTCTATCATTTAGTTTTCGTCTTTATGTAGAGTGAATGAGTATCCCATTTAGTTTTCGTCTTTATGTAGAGTGAATAAGTCTATCATTTAGTTTTCGTCTTTATGTAGAGTGAATAAGTCTATCATTTAGTTTTCGTCTTTATGTAGAGTGAATAAGTCTATCATTTAGTTTTCGTCTTTATGTAGAGTGAATAAGTCTATCATTTAGTTTTCGTCTTTATGTAGAGTGAATAAGTCTATCATTTAGTTTCGTCTTTATGTAGAGTGAATAAGTCTATCATTTAGTTTTCGTCTTTATGTAGAGTGAATAAGTCTATCATTTAGTTTTCGTCTTTATGTAGAGTGAATAAGTCTATCATTTAGTTTTCGTCTTTATGTAGAGTGAATAAGTCTATCATTTAGTTTTCGTCTTTATGTAGAGTGAATAAGTCTATCATTTAGTTTTCGTCTTTATGTAGAGTGAATAAGTCTATCATTTAGTTTTCGTCTTTATGTAGAGTGAATAAGTCTATCATTTAGTTTTCGTCTTTATGTAGAGTGAATAAGTCTATCATTTAGTTTTCGTCTTTATGTAGAGTGAATAAGTCTATCATTTAGTTTTCGTCTTTATGTAGAGTGAATAAGTCTATCATTTAGTTTTCGTCTTTATGTAGAGTGAATGAGTATCCCATTTAGTTTTCGTCTTTATGTAGAGTGCATAAGTCTATCATTTAGTTTTCGTCTTTATGTAGAGTGAATAAGTCTATCATTTAGTTTTCGTCTTTATGTAGAGTGAATAAGTCTATCATTTAGTTTTCGTCTTTATGTAGAGTGAATAAGTCTATCATTTAGTTTCCGTCTTTATGTAGAGTGAATAAGTCTATCATTTAGTTTTCGTCTTTATGTAGAGTGAATAAGTCTATCATTTAGTTTTCGTCTTTATGTAGAGTGAATAAGTCTATCATTTAGTTTTCGTCTTTATGTAGAGTGAATGAGTATCCCATTTAGTTTTCGTCTTTATGTAGAGTGAATAAGTCTATCATTTAGTTTTCGTCTTTATGTAGAGTGAATAAGTCTATCATTTAGTTTTCGTCTTTATGTAGAGTGAATAAGTCTATCATTTAGTTTTCGTCTTTATGTAGAGTGAATGAGTATCCCATTTAGTTTTCGTCTTTATGTAGAGTGAATGAGTATCCCATTTAGTTTTCGTCTTTATGTAGAGTGAATGAGTATCCCATTTAGTTTTCGTCTTTATGTAGAGTGAATGAGTATCCCATTTAGTTTTCGTCTTTATGTAGAGTGAATGAGTATCCCATTTAGTTTTCGTCTTTATGTAGAGTGAATAAGTCTATCATTTAGTTTTCGTCTTTATGTAGATTAAATGAGTATCCCATTTAGTTTTCGTCTTTATGTAGAGTGAATGAGTATCCCATTTAGTTTTCGTCTTTATGTAGAGTGAATGAGTATCCCATTTAGTTTTCGTCTTTATGTAGAGTGAATAAGTCTATCATTTAGTTTTCGTCTTTATGTAGAGTGAATAAGTCTATCATTTAGTTTTCGTCTTTATGTAGAGTGAATAAGTCTATCATTTAGTTTTCGTCTTTATGTAGAGTGAATAAGTCTATCATTTAGTTTTCGTCTTTATGTAGAGTGAATAAGTCTATCATTTAGTTTTCGTCTTTATGTAGAGTGAATAAGTCTATCATTTAGTTTTCGTCTTTATGTAGAGTGAATGAGTATCCCATTTAGTTTTCGTCTTTATGTAGAGTGAATAAGTCTATCATTTAGTTTTCGTCTTTATGTAGAGTGAATAAGTCTATCATTTAGTTTTCGTCTTTATGTAGAGTGAATAAGTCTATCATTTAGTTTTCGTCTTTATGTAGAGTGAATAAGTCTATCATTTAGTTTTCGTCTTTATGTAGAGTGAATGAGTATCCCATTTAGTTTTCGTCTTTATGTAGAGTGAATAAGTCTATCATTTAGTTTTCGTCTTTATGTAGAGTGAATAAGTCTATCATTTAGTTTTCGTCTTTATGTAGAGTGAATAAGTCTATCATTTAGTTTTCGTCTTTATGTAGAGTGAATGAGTATCCCATTTAGTTTTCGTCTTTATGTAGAGTGAATAAGTCTATCATTTAGTTTTCGTCTTTATGTAGAGTGAATAAGTCTATCATTTAGTTTTCGTCTTTATGTAGAGTGAATGAGTATCCCATTTAGTTTTCGTCTTTATGTAGAGTGAATGAGTATCCCATTTAGTTTTCGTCTTTATGTAGAGTGAATGAGTATCCCATTTAGTTTTCGTCTTTATGTAGAGTGAATGAGTATCCCATTTAGTTTTCGTCTTTATGTAGAGTGAATAAGTCTATCATTTAGTTTTCGTCTTTATGTAGAGTGAATGAGTATCCCATTTAGTTTTCGTCTTTATGTAGAGTGAATGAGTATCCCATTTAGTTTTCGTCTTTATGTAGAGTGAATGAGTATCCCATTTAGTTTTCGTCTTTATGTAGAGTGAATAAGTCTATCATTTAGTTTTCGTCTTTATGTAGAGTGAATAAGTCTATCATTTAGTTTTCGTCTTTATGTAGAGTGAATAAGTCTATCATTTAGTTTTCGTCTTTATGTAGAGTGAATAAGTCTATCATTTAGTTTTCGTCTTTATGTAGAGTGAATAAGTCTATCATTTAGTTTTCGTCTTTATGTAGAGTGAATAAGTATCCCATTTAGTTTTCGTCTTTATGTAGAGTGAATAAGTCTATCATTTAGTTTTCGTCTTTATGTAGAGTGAATAAGTCTATCATTTAGTTTTCGTCTTTATGTAGAGTGAATAAGTCTATCATTTAGTTTTCGTCTTTATGTAGAGTGAATAAGTCTATCATTTAGTTTTCGTCTTTATGTAGAGTGAATAAGTCTATCATTTAGTTTTCGTCTTTATGTAGAGTGAATAAGTCTATCATTTAGTTTTCGTCTTTATGTAGAGTGAATAAGTCTATCATTTAGTTTTCGTCTTTATGTAGAGTGAATGAGTATCCCATTTAGTTTTCGTCTTTATGTAGAGTGAATAAGTCTATCATTTAGTTTTCGTCTTTATGTAGAGTGAATAAGTCTATCATTTAGTTTTCGTCTTTATGTAGAGTGAATAAGTCTATCATTTAGTTTTCGTCTTTATGTAGAGTGAATAAGTCTATCATTTAGTTTTCGTCTTTATGTAGAGTGAATAAGTCTATCATTTAGTTTTCGTCTTTATGTAGAGTGAATAAGTCTATCATTTAGTTTTCGTCTTTATGTAGAGTGAATAAGTCTATCATTTAGTTTTCGTCTTTATGTAGAGTGAATAAGTCTATCATTTAGTTTTCGTCTTTATGTAGAGTGAATAAGTCTATCATTTAGTTTTCGTCTTTATGTAGAGTGAATAAGTCTATCATTTAGTTTTCGTCTTTATGTAGAGTGAATAAGTCTATCATTTAGTTTTCGTCTTTATGTAGAGTGAATAAGTCTATCATTTAGTTTTCGTCTTTATGTAGAGTGAATAAGTCTATCAT